>JARTUT010001829.1:0-89973 GCA_030674115.1 Micraspis discolor | reverse complement strand
GGCGTCCAGCTCATAAACATGTTTATAAAACCTTAGAAAAACGTTGCTTTTCTCCCGACTTGATATCTGAGTTTCACTACAGGTTTTCGACCGCTTTTCATGGTCTCAAGTTGAACGAGGATGTTGACCGGATGTTTGGTCTGTTTTTTGATGATTTTCAATACATTTTCAACATACATCACAACAAGTGAGAGCACGTGTATGTTGTCACTTCAGTAATTTCAGGTACTCTGATGAACTTCTTCGCGGGATGCAGGAGCTGGCGGACATGAGATGGCTTTTTAATGTTGCTCCATCATGTAGGTTGGCAGAGAATATTGCCGATTATCGCAAGACAATCAAGTGTAACATGCACACAGAGAGGATTATACATTTCTCAAATGTCATCAATGAATCTTCTAACAAGTCCAAAACTCTGTGGCGAGTCGTTAGAGACTTGCGGTGCGGGGAGATCAACAGCGTCAGCAGAGGCATCAGCCTGTTATACGGGGTAGGCTCTATCAGTAGACAGCGAAGTGGTTAATGCTTTTGGCGAATATTTTACGACCAGTATACCTGAAATCATCAGACAAAAGTTTCCTTATAGTGCATATGGGTAAAGACACAGTGCACGCAGGTTTCTGCTTTCCGACAGCCAGCGCCGATAAGCGCCTATAAGCGTTAATAATTAGTGAATGCTTTTAAGTTGGGTAGAACATAGTTAAAGCAGGTCTGCGCTTGTCGGAGCCGGACGTCGGTGGCTGGCAGTTTACAGGAATGAACAACTAGTTCTTGCTCGCCGGTTAAAGAAGCTGGATCGATTTTTAATAATGGATATTGACATTTTGATTTCCTCTGTATTTACAAGAACCCTATATGGGATAAAAGGGACAAACTGCACAGCAACAGAAACGTTGTAGAGAAAATGTGGAAAGAAATTAGCAGCGAAATGAAAGAAGATGGTAAGTAAAACAAAACAAAAGTAAATTTTAAAACAAGTCTTTATTGTTGATTAGTGTAGAATAAAGGGTTTTGAGAAAATAAGTTACAAATATATCTCGAATAATTTTGGCCTCATTAGGGGTCTTCCAGTTGCTGGTCTTCTATTTTCATTGTGGGAAAACTCCAATGAGACATCTGTAAGATGTCTTTCAAATCCTTCTTTATCAATTATAGTGTTGTGTAGTATACATATACATTTTATAATATTGTCTGCTGTCTTGATGTCCGTTTCAATACTTTTTGATAGGAGACGCCATTTAGAGTAAATTATTCCAAAAGTACATTCGATGGTTTTTCGTGCACGAGATAGTCGCTTATTAAAATTTTCCTGTTCATTGGTCAAATTTTTTCCTCCGAAAGGTTTTAATAGATATGGTAGGAGTGGATAAGCCTCATCACTTATAAACACAAACGGAGCTTTCGTATTTGTTTGGGGTAAATATGACGGTTCTGGGAGAGTAAGATAATTTCTCGTTAAAAATTCATAAAAATCTGAGGCCTGAAAAGTTCCGCCGTCACTTTGTTTGCCATATCCGCCAACGTCTACGGCAATAAATTTATAATTGGCATCTGCTACACCTTGCAGTACTACAGAATAAAAGCTTTTGTAATTGTAATACATTGAGCCTGAATTTTTGGGACAATTGATACGAACATGTTTTCCGTCAATTGCACCAGTGCAGTGAGGAAAATTCCAAACCTTTTCAAAACAGTCTGATATAGTCTGAAAATCTTCTTTAGCGGGAACAGGCATATGAAACGGTTGTAATTCCTCCCATAGTACAGTTGTAGTTTCTGCGACAATTTTTCCTGCAGTCGATGCCCCAATTCGAAATGCAAATGATAAGGACTTAAATGATGAACCTGTAGCCAAATATCTGAAACAAATTTTCATAATTAATTTTTTACGATACGATATGAAAAGGATCCTCTTTTTGTTTTAGAACAAAAGATACGAAAGAAGTGGAAGTATTTAAGAGATCAGTTCTCGGTAGAATTAGGAAAACTTCCCGACTACGTTCTGGAGATTCTGCAGAATCGACACGCGTGTGTAAGTGGCCTTATTTTCAACAATTGATTTTCCTTAAAGATATAGTAAGGCCTAGACCAAGCACAGGAAATTTATCAGCTGTTGAGACGTCTGAAACATGTATAGAAGAGTCTCAGTTTTCAGTTGAAAATAATAATGAACAAACTTGTGATGAAGTTGTTGCTGAAACCTCTGGGGATGAGATGCATTCTTCTGAAATACCAGAAAGTGAAAATAGCGTTCAACAAGAAGGGTTGAAAAACCATGCAGACCACCAAAACAGGCAGTTGCAAATTCTACTTTTAATATAACGCCGGTCACAGCCAGAAAGAAGAGGAGATTACATGATTCGTTTAATGCATCTGTATTGGAAATTGAAAATAAAAAACTGGAGTATCTTGAGTCAAAGCGACTTAAACCAAACAAGGAACCAGAGGATGAGCATCTTCTGTTTTTCAAAAGTCTTCTCCACATGTCAGAAAAATACCGGAGTCGAGAATTCTATTTTTTCGAACTGCAATACAAAATGTAGTACAGGAATACTGCTACGAGAACACCGATCTCTTATTATCTCGTCCATCCACTGCTACATCGTCTTACTCAAGTTCTACTCATCAAGATCAAAACTCAGCACCACCAGAAGACTCCTTCAAGGTTTCCAAAATTATTTTCAGTTGTAAACAACTTTTGAATATATTAATTACAAAAACAATGTTTATTTAACCAGTGTAACTATATAGTTTTGTTTTATATTGTTATTAATAAAAAAAATTTCATAAACTTACCTTATAGTAATGACGAGCCTTTCCTCTGGTAAAATGGGTTGCTTATGTAGATTGCACCAGTTTTTAGTTAAACGGGGTTCCACTTTTTGCAAAATATAGTCAAATGTGTTTTGTGACATCTCGTGTATTGAAAAAATCGTTCGTCATCTTTTCTTACATTTTTAAAAAGATGATGAAACTCTCCATAATCTGATCTTACACGATTTAAAGGATGTACACCAACTCTTTTCCATTTTAATTTTGGCACTACGGATTCTAGAGCTATTAGATCATCATCAGACGATGAAGACGAAGACATCTTTTCGTTAACGTCGTTGCTTTAAAACTAATAATAAAAGTAAACATAAGCTGCTTATATCAGCTTTTACTGTGTTTATCCCAGGCGCATAGAAACATGCGCTTATCGGCGCTGGCTGTCGGAAAGCAGAAACCTGCGTGCACTGTGTCTTTACCCTATGGCACGACTGGAACTCTTCAGAGCTGCTGCATGTTTTTCTACCCTTGTACTCCTTTCGAGGTTCATGACGTTATAAACAGTATGCCAAATAAAAATTGTACAGGTCCGGATGAAATACCTATAATCTTGTTAAAAAATGACCACCTACTTTCTTCTATTTTATCTGAGTTGATGAACGCCTCTGTCACTCAGGGCAAGTTTCCGAACTCTCTCAAGAGTGCCATTGCCTTTCCTGTATTCAAAAAGGGCGCTACCAATGAAGTAGCTAACTATAGGCTGATATCGAATCTACGTATATTTTCGAAAATATTTGAGAAAATTATGGTCAACAGGCTTGTTGACTATCTTGAGAAAAACAATATCCTAACACCATATCAATATGGATTCAGACCAGGCAGATCAGCGGAGTTGGCTGTTGTCGACTTCGTTCAGGATATCTTGGGTGAGGTTGATTCGGATAGGTTTGTGGCGGTGATATTTTCGATATCGCGAAAGCCTTTGATTCGGTTGACCCTGCGATCTTGTCTCAGAAGATGTACAGTATGGGTATCCGTGGCACTGTTCATGATTGGATAATGTCCTATCTCTACCAACGGAAAATAAGGGTTAAACTCGGTGATCATCTTTCGGGAGCTTATGAACCGGTGTTGGGGACGCCACAGGGCGGCAACCTGGGGTCAGTGCTGTTCTTGATATTCATTAATGACCTTCCCCAGTATGTGGCTGAGTACCTGTTGGCGGTTTACCTGTACGCTGATGACACGTGCTTCGTTATATCGGAACGAGATGTTGAAAGCCTTTATTCGAAAATACTAGAGGTTATTGAGAGATTTAAATCATGGTGCTCTCAAAATCGCCTTATCACTAACATCGATAAGACCGTCATCATGGAGTTCGGTAGGAAGAGGCAGAATGTCTCCAGTCGTGGAATATATTTCGATGAAACGCCACTTAATTTCCAAGATGAAACTCGTTTCCTTGGAATAACAATAGACCCATTGTTAAACTTTGGGCCACACTTGGAACAATTAAATAAGAATCTGAACAAGGCATTCTATATTATTTCCTCCCTCAAGACTTCCCTTCCACGTGAACGCCTGTTGACAGCATATTATGCTCATGTCCAGCCCCTGCTCGATTATGGGATCTGTGTATGGGGAATGATGCCTGGGGTCCATCGGATCTTCGTTCAGCAGAAAAGAATAGTGAGGCTCATTTACGATGTTCCATTCAGGGAGACCTGTAGGATGATATTTGGATCTTCTGGTATTTTGACAGTTCCAGCCATATTTGTACTCAAACTCTTGTGTCATATCCACTCCACCCGTGACTCTCATGTTCGACAATCCGATGTCCATGACTACCCCACGAGAAATAGACACAAGTTAAGAATTTTAAATGCGACACATGAGTACATGAAGAAGTCTCCAGTGTATGCCGGGATCGCAATATATAATATACTCCCTCTCTCGCTCACCACCTTACCTATGAAAAAATTCAAAAGAGCTCTCAGAAACTATTTAAAAGGTAAGGCTGTGTATGATATTACTGAATTTCGGGAACTTATTCTGGGTGGCGACCTAGGATAAGAGCATGCTGCTTTGGGCTGTTACTTTTTGTCCTCGTAAAAGTGGTTATTTTTTTTTTTTATAAAATTATGTCTTTGAATGTACATATAGGTATTTGATTGAATTGACGTGTCCTAGGATTGTAATTTCTAATAGGCAAAAATAAATGATGATGATGATGATGATAAAATGAAACGATTAAAAACAAAATTATTAAAACAAAACTTTGAACATAGAAAATAGTCAACCATTCTTTTCAAATAACTGGTTCGTTTTATATAATTGAGAAGTTTTAACAAAGAGGAGATATATTTATGAAACCAATAAGAATGCTAGCCAAGATATGAATAGTACCTAGGCTTTGACGCCTTCGAATACGTAGAATAATCTAACCAGCGCATGCGCCTAACCGAATGACGTGTTGTGAAACTCGAATCGCTCATTTCAAAATCGGAACGAATGTCATTCATCTTGAAATACACAAGTATAAATTATGCTTGACGCACAAATAACTGTATTACAAAAATACACGTACACAACCATCATCAGGTTATTCCCCGAAATAATTATATTACGTGTCAAGTCCACCAGAAAAATGAGCGCCAAATATCAAAAAACGGTGATCCAGATCTACAAGAAGAGTTTTGCTCATGCGCAGTAGTGATGGTTTTACATATTCGTTATCAATTTTCAGTGCCTTTAAAATGAAATACACAATATATATCTAATATATATATATGATCATTTCAGAATCTTATATCCTAACCTCTTTGATCGCAACTGGCCGTTAAATTGGGAACAAAATTTTCCTGTAAGTCATGAACTATACCTGCGACCGGACATAAGAAAAAAAGAAGAAGAAGAAAAGAAGAAGAGGAAAAGAACACGTCAGTGTAAACGATGTGAAATACAGATAGCCGAGAGGCTCCGTATGCATTCAGTGTACCGACTTCGATAGTGATAAGTGATAGTGATAGTGATAATACCAGCTTATTTGTTATTAGAAATTATTCGTCTTCTCAAATAAGATTTACATTGTGAAACAATAGAAAGATTGAGCTTTTCTATTCAGTTAAAATGGAAGAATATTTTTATGAATCCGCAGACGAAACTTTCAGTGACGACGATGATTTTCTCATTGAAGAAGAGATATCTTTAGAAGTACATGAGAAAGACAAGTTTTTTGAATTCGAGGTTCTCTCAACAGAAGCAACTTACCAGCATATGCTCGATTCTATCAATAAAGTAAAGGAGGTAGTCGGTATGTCCGCCACCACCACTAGAATTTTATTGAATTATTTTCGTTGGGATAAGGAAGTATTAATGGAAAAACTTTATGACGCTGATCAGGACAAACTTCTTGCTGAAGTAGGAATAGGCAAACCCCTTCAGAAGTACAATGGAAATCCCTCTAAAACGGCAAATGCTTCGGAACAATGCGGTATATGCTTCTCTGAAATACCTCATTCAGACATGAGTGGGTTGGAATGCGGCCATAGATTCTGTACAGAGTGTTGGAATACCTTTTTGAAGACCAAAATTATGGACGAAGGCGTTTCTCAAGGAATTACTTGTGCAGCTTATCGCTGCGACATATTGGTGGATGACGTCACCGTAATGGAACTAGTCTACGATGCACATGTTAAACGAAGATATCAACAACTTATAACAAATGACTTCGTTGAATGTAATCGCCTACTACGGTGGTGTCCTAGCCCAGATTGTAAAAAGGTTTTAAGAGTACAATTCACGAATACGAAGAAGGTAACTTGCACCTGCAACCACATCTTCTGCTTCTCCTGCGGTGAAGATTTCCACGATGGGCTCAAATGCGATTTGCTTCGTCAATGGAAAAAAATATGCGTTGAGTCTGAAACATCTTACTGGGTCACGCAAAATACTAAGAATTGCCCGGAATGCGGGATAATCATCGAGAAAGATGGCGGATGTAATCAGGTGGTTTGCATCAACCAAAGTTGCAAGACAAGTTTCTGCTGGGTTTGTCTAGGTCTTTGGAAAACCCACGGAGACGCCTGGTATAATTGTACGAAATATGATGAGAACGAAGCCAAGGCAGCGGGAGCTGCTCAAGAAGACAAATCCCGACGTCAATTACCGAGATATGTTTACTATTGTAACAAATTCATAAATCATAAGGCTTCCCTCAAGTTGGAACGTAGACTTGATGCGGTTGCTGATAGGAAAATGAACGAATTGCATGTGGAACATAATATGAATTGGCGAGATGTAAAATTCCTTAAAGAGGCAGTCGATATTTTATGTAAATGTAGGATGACCTTGATGAACTCATATATATTTGGATATTACCACCAAAACAATAATCAAAGCCTGATATTGGAAGATAATCAAAAGTATTTGGAGAGTGCAACAGAAAAGTTATCAGAATATTTGGACAGATTCGATACCACCGATAATTTAGCTGGCATTAAGGAAGAATTAGAGCAACAGAGTGGATCATGTGCCAGCTGTTGCAAGCTTCTTCTGAAACATATGAACGATATCGACTGAAATGAACTGAAAAAAATTAATTCCAATGTATCTACATTACCATATAAAGGTACGATGTGAATATATTAATAGAGTAAATGCATGTTCAAAAAATTATGATGAAAATTGTAAAAAAAAATTATAATAATAAAATCCAATAAATGATATTCCTTGTTTTAATCCAAGTTAGTCAATTAATTGATTAATGTTTATATAAATATATATATATATACAAGTCTAATTGACAGCGTTCACAACATGATGAACATGATTTTAATTTTTCTGAGTTTTAAGATGAATTGTTGGACAGATGTGATTGTCACTATATTTTTAACACATAAACTTGAAAAAGGCTCAATGTACGCCGAAACATATTTAGTAAAGCATTAATACACAAAAAATAGATGAAATCCTTATTATTTTGATCCAGTGCTCTAACCCCAAGAAAATGACTTCTAAATTATATATATATATATATATTTTGGAATTGCACACAAAAAATCACGTTTTTAAAAAGAACACAGGTTTATAAGCTGGAACAAGTTTATTTGTTAGCGGTCAAGATAATAATGAATAACATCTAGTTATTAAATCTATTTGTCGTCAAGACGAGCCTGGTACGAATATGCTGACATGCAGAACTAGCGGAAGGCTATCTCCTATTGCAATAGGTCGTCTGCCTATAGGAATGTGTAATACAATAGGTTGTCTGCATGTAGGAATGCGTAATACCTCCCCCCTAAAATGAAATAAGTTTAGCTTAAGGGGCTGAATTATTTTTTTTTTCAACAATCTCAGAAAATTTTAAAATGAAAATCTTATATAATGCAAATACTATTATAGAGATAATTGCAATGGTTATTATAAAATATATTGAAGAAATATGATTTGGATGAATCCTCCAATTAAAAATGATTTCTTCTGCACTTGAATTTTCTATGCAAATATAAGGTATTATTAAATTATCAATATTTTCTGTCTTCATATCTGGAAGAACTACATGATAAAATATTGGGAAAACTTTATCATTAAAGAAATATTTAAAACTATTAGTAATATTACAGGGTGTCTCAATATAGTAAATCCCTGTTAGTTTATAGTACTCCGTATGTTCACTACACATTTCACTTATTTTCACATTGTTCACTGATAGGAACTTTCCCGATGATAATCTTAGGAGATCGTCTCTGGTTTGGGTAATTCTTCTCGGGCATTGCTCGTACTTATGGGAAATTAGTTTTTCCATGCAAACAGGTACGGGCCGTAAAGCATTTTGTGGGCAGATCCACCAATCCTCGATTTTTGGACACTCTTGTGGTATAGTCCATTTGGCTTCTTCTTTTTCGGTCAACAGATATGGAGACTTTTCGATAAGGGTTACATTTTTGTAAGGAATATAGTGGAGGTGGTACGTATCTAAAGGGTTTGGAGAAGTGATAGGTACCCCAGTTACGAAAACTACATTTTCATTATTAAATTTAACTGAAGTATAACAAATTGAATAGAAATTTTTCAAATGGTGTAAATGTCTCATTATATTAGTGGATTTAACAGTTTCGTGGAATATCTTCAAAGGAAGAATATTTTCTTGTAAAAGTAGTAGTCTTGCATAAGTGACTGCAGTTTTAATTTCATTCAAAATTCTATTTATGGTGATCTGTTCGAAATGAATAAGAATAATCCTGTTGATATCATTTCGAATCAATAGATATTCGTTATAATTTTTGATTATCTGATTTGTTATATTCGAATATTTTTCTGTCATTGATCTCATGATTTTAACTACACGGTTCTGTCTCGTTCTTAAAGTTTGAAGATCTTTCTCAATTGCTTGAAAGTAATTTGAATAAAGTGATTCATCATCACTATCTAGTGTACCAAACAGAACTTTTGCTATATGTCCACCAAAATTTATTAGACCTCTTTTACTTCTATTATTTGAAAAGTTATCCAAAATTTTACAATTTTGCTGAAGTTGATGCTTCAAATTTTCAACATAATTTTTAAGCATTACATTAGAGCTGACTGCATTTATTTGATCAATTAAAACTGAATGAACTCTAATTATTTCCCTGAAATACGTCAAATTGTAATGATACATCAATATATGTCTCGATTGAGTCACGTAAGTTTTTCCTATATAAAATGGAAGAACGTTATTTTTTATTTCCATGATTTTTAGTGGAAGGGAGGATTGCAGAAATAAGATCGTAATTATAAGAAGACTGGATCTCATCTTTCTAATTTCTAATAAGGATGTTATCAATTATCTCTATGTTCGTTTTCTTGAACTTTGGATTTAGCTTCCCCTCTTTAGGAATAGCCAAATAGGTTGATTTTGTTTCATCTAATTCTTTGTCAGGATCTCGATTTCGATTGATTTTGTCCAATTTGCTTTCGTGTTTCTGCTTTTGAGCACTTAAATATTCCGAAATTTCTATCATATTTTCACGATACTGTTTAATGTAATTTGTTATTTTTTCGTGAGTTGTACGTTCTACTGGGACGCTGTAATCTATATCTACTTTAATCACTTGTAACGGTGTAAATGAAGTTGAAGAATGAATGGAATTATTATAACTCAGGAGGGCTCTATTTAGCTTCTCTCCTAAAGAAATATTTTTTTCTTCGATTACCCTGATTTGCTCAATTAAAGTTGAGTGGAACCTCTCCACTAAAGCATTAGATGTTGGGTTATAATTAGTTATATAATGAAGTGAAATTTTATGGGTTTCACCTAAATCTTGAATGATTTGATTTTTGAATTCTGTACCGTTGTCGAAAGTGATCTTCTCGGGAATTCCGTGGTTCGAGAAATATTGCGTTAACTTATTTGCAATTTCAATAGCCGTTTTACTTTTTAGAATATAGCATTGACCGTGTCTAGAAAAGGAATCTACAATGGTCAAACATGGTGTTTTTTCCATAACTATCGTATCTATGTATAAATGCGTAAAAGGTTTTTCGCCAACTGGATTGCTCTTGAATATAAGTTTGGTTGGTTGTCTTTCATATTTTTGTCTTTGACATATCTCGCATGCGTTTATGTACGCTTGTACGTGTTTATCCATTTTTGGCCAATAAAATCGTTTTTTCAAACTTTCAATATTTTCGTGAAAGCCTCGATGTGTCGTTTTAGTTTCGTGAAAGAGTTGAATTTTTTCTTGTTGCTCTTCTTCTGTCTCTATGTCTTCTACGAGTAAATTATGAGTTTTGAAAGTAAATGACTTAGCTTTGAATGAATTCTGAGCTAATCTGATGAATGGTGTTTCTAATTCTTTCTGTTTGAAATGAATTCCGTACTGACAACCGGGTTTGATGTATTCTTTCAAGAATTTCGTGAAGTCATCTGAGTCGCTTACTGACACAATTATTCTTAAACGACTGTTATTGTGTAGTTTTATTCGATCAACTTTGAAGTTTCTAGATTTTTGAAATACTATTTGATATATGTTTGTATTTAAAGTACGTTCTAATAAGGGACTTCTAAGATGGGATCTTCTACGTTACTATGAATTGTCTGTGATGGTTCTCCGTTCAAATCTTTTTTCATACAAGAAAGTGTCAAATCTTCAAGTTCCTTATGCGTAAGTTCTAACTCTTCATGTGAAATTTGCGGTATTATTGATTGTAAATCGTCGTCTGAACCTTCATTAACATTTAATTCTTCTAAACGAATTCGCGAAATGGCATCGGCATTATTGTTTGCGCCTTTTCGGTATTTAATTTCGAAATTAAACTCTTCTAACTTGATTCTCCATCTCATTAGACGGGACGATGCATCTTTCAAAGAAAATAACCATGTAAGAGGTCGGTGATCAGTAAAAATAGTAAATTTTCGACCGAATAGATATGGGCGGAAATGTTTCGTTGCCCAGACTACTGCAAGCAATTCTTTTTCTATTGTGGAATATTTTTCTTCCGCTGTTGACAAAGTTCTACTTGCATAACCTATCGGTAGGTCATTCGGGGGTGTGCCCTGCGATAATATGGCGCCCACGGCATACTGAGAGGCATCCGTTGTGAGAACAAACGGTTTTCCGAAATCTGGATATTGTAGTATAGGATAATTGATCAGCATATTTTTACTACAATTGAAAGCATCAATGTATTCTTGATCATCCATATTTAATTTGGTGTCCTTTAAATACCTAGTCATAGGTTTGGTCAATTTTGAAAAGTTCGCTATGAATTTTCTGTAATATCCTATCATCCCTAAATACGACTTGATTTCCTTTGCCGACTTTGGAAGTGGAAAGTTTTTTTATTACTTCAATTTTTTCTGGATTCGGTTCTACTCCGTTTTCTGAAATTT
This sequence comes from Micraspis discolor, assembly GCA_030674115.1. NCBI lineage: Eukaryota > Metazoa > Arthropoda > Insecta > Coleoptera > Coccinellidae > Micraspis > Micraspis discolor. The sequence goes on along the minus strand of JARTUT010001829.1, from coordinate 78,329 downwards.
TATAGCCTAAGAACACCACTTCTTTTTGGAAAAAGTATGACTTATCTAACTGTACTCTCAAGTTTTCCTTTCTTAGCAGTTGTAAAATCGTTTGAATATCTGCGAGATGTTTTTCGGGGGATTTGGAAAAAATTAAAATATCGTCGATGTATACGACACATATTTTGTTGATCACTGGTCTTAAAATTTGATTCATTACTTTTGGAAAGTTGAAGGAGCGTTTTTGAGTCCGAAGGGCATCCTTAAAAATTCAAAATGACCTTCATCGGTTGCGAACGCTGTTTTTTCTATAGATTTTTGGTCTAATTCTATTTGGTGGAAACCGCTGGCTAAATCTAGCGCACTAAAATATTTTGCATCTTTTAGGTTATCTAATAATTCGTCTATGTTCGGTATTGGAAATTTGTCATCGATGGTTTTTTCATTCAATTTCCGATAATCAATTGCCATTCGCCATTTTCGTTTACCTGATTGGTCTATTTTCTTTGGTACCATTACGATTGGAAAAGAAAATGGGGAGTTGCTCGGTCTTATAATATTTTTGTTCAGTAAATCCTGTACTTGATCTTTTACTTCTTGTTTGAGTACTTCTGGATATCGATAACGTTTGACGTATATTGGATTATCGTCTATGGTCCTAATATGGTGTTTTATTTTATTCGTGAAATTTAAAGGTTGGTTCGGTAATTGAAAAGCTTCTTTGTTACTTTGTAAAATTTTCATTAATTGATTTTTAATATTTGTGTCAAGATGGTCTAATTTAACTGGAAGTTTTTGATTAGGACGAGTTTCTTGAAAATAAAATTTTTGAGTTTTGATGTCATTTCCTATTTCTTGATTTTGCCAATAAACATTTAGTTCTAGGTCTTTTAAGAGATTCGCGCCTATAACTCCGTCATATTGAGTGTGAAATTTATATATTACGAAAGGATAACTATTATCAACTCCGAACGATGTAAGCGGGAATTCTACCTTATACCTACTGAAATCTTTTCCCGTAGCTGTCTTAAAGTCAGTTCTTTCTTCATAAATGTTTTCCGGGAATAGATTAAAAGCTACTGCTGGATCGATTATGCACATCGAACTCCCACTATCTTTTAATAATTTAACCTGTGGTTCTTCTAATTGCACATATGGTAACGATGCCAAATGTTCTTTATTAAAATTTAAGTCTTGTAATTTGGAAGGCTCGTAAATTGAAAATTTTCAGTTTCGTTAATATCATTTAAATCTCGGTTCTCTATTTCGTTTTCGTAGTGATACTCGATTTCATCGTTTATCTCTTTCATTTGTTTCGTCAAGTTCTTCCGTATTGGTTAGTTCTTCTGAGCGAAAATCAGGAAGACCCGTTCTTCTAAAGATTTGCCTGTTGTTCGGTGGTTCTTGTCTTATTTGTGAGCTAGCTGGTCTCTTCGCTTGGTAATTTCTGGTTCTTATTGACATCGGTTCCGGCTTTGGATAGTTTGTTTGCGTATTTCGCGGTTTGAAAACATCCACTGGTTTTCCGAAAACTTGTTCACTAGTTGGGAATTTTACTTCCTGCCGTTTTGTATTGACTTTTAATTGAATCGGTTGTGATGGAAAATTCATTCTGTAACTCGTTGAAGGAATTTCTTTATTAACTAAATTTTGTTGAGGTGAAATATTTTGTATTGGGTTAATATGTTTTTGAAAAGGTTGCCAATATAATTGTTGCCTCTTAATTTCCCTATTTTCTAATAATTTGCATGTTTCATCAAATGGTTGTGGTCTCAAATCTAGAAGATTCCTTGAATTTTCATCTAAATTATTATATAATACGGTATTTCCAATTTTATCTGACAAATCTCTGTAAACATTCATTTCCACAGAATTCAATCCATTAAGTTGTATTTGATAGTCATATTGTAATTTAATTTGTTTAACCCTATCTATGAATTCACTTATGGATTCTTTCGGGCGTTTCCTCATGTATTGGAATTCGCTTTGTAGAACATCGAAATTAATTTTAAATCCAAATTTGTTATTCAATAATCTCCTTAATTCAGGCCAATTATTGCAGTTTGGACCGGAATATATAATAGTTTTTGCTTGGTCTATCAATTTTGCTTTCACAGTAGCAAAGCAATATTGGTTTACCAGATTATTATTCGTACTTCCAAATTGTCTTATGAACGTATCAACTTCAATTAGAAACGTTTGTAATTCATGAGGATTTCCAGTAGATTTTGGTAGAAGTTCTCCAAAATATTTTGCGGTACTAAGATCTATCTCATGCGTATTTGCCGAACTTTGTGTTGTCATATTTAATTCTTTTTGTCTCAGATCGAGCTTCAACGATTCAAATTGATCTATTAGTGAATCAATTTTTACTACTTTCCGTGAAAGGACGAAAAGAAATTATAGAATATCGACTAAAATCGATTAATAAATAATTAAATAAATATTACAATTGTTCTCTATCTTTTGGGCCAGGGATAGGTGAACTGGGATTATTATCGTGCTGCACTTACTTATTTTTCTGCCTTTATGTTTTCAACCTGGTGCTTGGGGTGCTAAGTCCAAACTCCCGGTAATGATGGTTGTGTGGGTGCTGCGTTGATCAGGTCAATGAGTTGGTTCGCTTTCTCTTTATTTATCTGGATTCAGCAACTCTTCTTATCTGGTCAACCACATCCACTTTCATTCACTTTCAATGGATTCTCGTACTCGGTGTTTTCGTAGGATTTAACGTCGTACTGTCGATTCTATCTTGTTCGAATACCACTTAAAGGAATGACTTCCACGTGATATTCTGAATTTTGAATGGTGGTGTTTTCGATACTTTTTTTTCGAATTTAACGTCGTTCTATTTATTCTTTTGGTAAATCACTAGTGATATCCCATCCTCGTCACCAATTTTGGAATTGCACACAAAAATCACGTTTTTAAAAAAAACACAGGTTTATAAGCTGGAATAAGTTTATTTGTTAGCGGTCAAGATAATAATGAATAACATCTAGTTATTAAATTCGTCGTCAAGACGAGCCTGGTACGAATATGCTGACATGCAGAACTAGCGGAAGGCTATCTCCTATTGCAATAGGTCGTCTGCCTGTAGGAATGTGTAATACAATAGGTTGTCTGCTTGTAGGAATGCGTAATAATATATATTTAGCTATAGATTTGAATAATGATATTTAAACGAACAAGCGGGTACTTATCCTGGAAATTTTATCAATGATCACCCCGTCTCAAAGCGATCTGAATAAAATCCAAAAAATTGTTACAACAAAAAATGAAATTTATACGTATAGCCAAAATTTTAGCCTTGCACATAATTAATTCAACTTTAACTAAATACAATAAACCTGAAAACTCACACAATTTCATAAAACCCTTGTTTTTACATGGTTACCACACATTTTTAGATTCAAAATAATTTTATTTTTAAACAGTGATAAAGTAAGAGTGTCTGATTAAAGAGTCATCTTGATGGGATGAATTACCTTCATAGCACCTCTAACTTACGGAGATTTTCTGTTAATTTTTTTCTAATTTTTGAAAATTTTACGATTTTTGAAAAGTTTTCAAGAAATTTTTTTTTGTTTCGTTTCAAAATTACAAAATTTCATAATGTAAATATCCATAACATGGAACTATGAAAACTGTTGGCTTAATAATTATTAAAGATTATCGAATATAAGAAAAATGATATAAATTATTGATAATCCAACTTAAATTCAAATCTGGATATACTCAAAATTAATTATACTAAAACCTCATAGTAAGTGAACTTAAACTGAGTTGATTTTGAATTTGTGGTATCGATCAGTTCATACAAATATCCCTAGTTCATTATAATCAAAATAAGAATTGAAGGCCTTATTATTGTTATTATTACTATTTTTATAATTATTATAATGCCTAATCCAACCTCAATTGCCTTACAATAACTAAAATATTATTACCCTTTAATTTATCTTCAGTTTCGAAAAAAATTTTAGGAATTTTTGTGACGTCAAAAATCGAAACCTGTGATTTGATGACGAGTGAATTTCAGTTTCTTTAAAACTTAAGCCTTTGAACTAATAATAAAAATCAAAACCTAACGTATAGATCATAATGATGATTATTTCAAATTTAATTGAAACTCACTTAATAAAAAATAAAATTTATAAAACTTATTTTATTTTTCTATATTCACAAAATGCAATTTTTTAGAACTGACATTAATATTTACATACTGAAATTAAACTTGTCGAAATAAGACTGAATTGAGAATAAATTTCAATCAAAAGTTATTGCTACTTGAGAGCTCAAATTTCGACCTGAATAAAATTAGTTTTCAAATAAATCTTCATTTTTATTATTAATAATGATGAAATTAGAATTCGTATTATATATTTATATATATAATTTCAAAAATTTACAAATCCATTAATAAAATAAATTGTAACCCATTTCTTCTTCAATATAATTTTCACCTTGATCTGATATTTTTTTAATATAAATCCATAATATGAAATTTTTATAAAATACTTATTTACGACGATATAAAAGATTCAAAGTAAAGTCGATTCAATCAAGGATCACTTAGCTTAATAATTTACATTTAAAATAATAGGGTATCTAACCCTAGTTTCAAAAAAAAAAATTTCAGTTTCAACCTCAATAACATTAATTTGAATTTAATTCAATAAAAATTTTACTTAATTAATTAAAATTTCATTTGAAATATTTCCTTATAATCAAAGCTAATAAATATATATTACATTTTTTGTATAACCGCTGCTGCTGGCACATAATATACAAATACTGAAATACATTGCTAATACTAAAATTTCTTAATGATAAAAATTATACACTACTAAAATTAAATCCAAAACAAAATTCATATAAATTACATATATATATATATATAGATTTTTTTGACCGCCTACACAGACACAAATCGGTATACTCTACCGACTTTTCGATCCAAAAGTGACGTTGTCATACCCGGCTCCGGGTCTGACAACGTTTTTCAAATGAATCATAATCAGGGGGGTCAGGGGGTGCCAGATATGAATTTTGAGCCGGGTCTGAATAGTCGGTGAAACATCATATTTTATACAGAAATACTTCAGGAATCGGCCAGTGCGAGGGCGCTTGCGGCGACCTCGTCTTGCTGTATGTAAACGGTATACTCGATAAACGTCTCCAATCCCTAAATCTGGCAACGCTGTGCCTTGTGTATAAACCCGAAATTCTCACTTCTCTACAACTTATACAAACCCGACATAGGGGACCGTCCTCCTGATGATAGTTCATTCATTTCTTCCAAGCGGACCGATAATATGATCTCATCTCGCAGATATTTTATTCTTCAAACGAGTATAGTTGAGAGTCATAAAAATGGGGTACAATAGCTCGTCGTTAGAGGAAACATACATGAATTCAGACGAAAAAGGTTTAGTTTTCGAACTAGAGTGAAGGATCACGTTGAATTTGGGTTTTCTTCATGTGATTTTGCGAATAAATGAAGCTAAACTGTATTCAAATAACTTTCATTTCAGTTATGTGTTTACTGATTTTTCACACTCTTTGTATCGTTTTTCTTTTAATTCTACTGATCCCGCTTCCGAGAAATGAGTACAGAACGAGCGCGCAAAAGCTCCAAAACAAGCTTTTCTTTTATATTTTTTCAACATTGCCCCATTTTCAAGTTGCAGCGGCTATTACAAGTGCACAATTTAAAGATTTATGAGGAACGGTTTTGTTAGCTTGACCGTTTTGTTAGTTGGGGTAATTTTGTAATCGGAATTCCACCTCTTTCACAGATGATATATTCCATCTTCATATCTGATGATAATACAATTTAATTTATTTTGTATTATTTCAAAGCCAAGACACAGTATTGTCGATTTTATTAATTTTCCTCGACAATCTAATAAAGGGTTACAAATCAAAAGGCTTGACTGATGGTATTCAGTGAACCATGAAAAGAAGACTATCTGTTTAACTCCTTGATACAAAATCCATGATCAAATTTGAGTATGTACGGATCGGGACGCTCTCAACCCCGAATGAGGTGACATGAAGTATTCCTATTATCAGAGGAGAAAGAACATACATTGAAGTTTTGAAACTATTTTTTCATAAACATAAGGTATCATATCTTCCAAGAAAAAGGAAAAATATTGATTGACATTTCTATCACGATTTTGAAAAATCATATTTTATTCGAATATGCTTTGAACCAACAAGTCCGATCAAAATGAACATATTTGATCAAAACTGAGGTATCCATTCATGCTATTTTTATGGAATTTCATTCAGAGGAAGAACGTTTTTGCAACGAACGGTATGTGCGAACTAAAATTTTGTTAATTAGAAGTATGTTTTTATTGATCCATTTGCGTTTCTTGTGTCATATTTGTTGTTTTAACATCAAACTACCCAATACTTCAAATTAAGAATTTAGTACCAGCACGCAAAAGCTTCTGACGTCACGCAAGTGCTTCTTAACATTTTATCATTCGAATGATGCTTAAGTTGTGTTTATGCAGATGACTACCGATTTCGAATTCCAAATCTGCGATAGAATTTTAAACCAATACTGACAGGATAATCTTGATGAGATAGATTACACATTTGAGGGCACTTGATGAAACCAGTCTTGATAAAATTTCATTTAGGGACATGAAAAGATTTATGACATGTTTAAATCGCGAATTTGGAAATTTTAGGCAAATTGATAAGAGAAAAATGCCCAGATCAAAAATATTCCAGGATAGAATGAGAAACCATTCTTTCCATTTTACAGCAAGCAATTCAGTGACACTATTCAACAAGGAATATGTGTCATTTAGTATCAACTTGTATAGAACTTTCAGAATATGGCTACAACAACACCAAACTTCCTCAACCAAAAAATAAACTAGTAAAACAATAATTCATGTCATAACCAAGGCACAGCAGTAAACATAAATGATATAATGAAACGATTAAAACCAAAGTTATTAAAACAAAACTTTGAACATAGAAAATATTCAACCATTATTTTCAAATAATTGGTTCGAATTATATAATTGAGAAGTGTTAACAAATAGGAGATATATTTATGAAACCAATAAGAATGCTAGCCAAGATATGAATAGTACCTTGGCTTTGACGCCTTCGAATACGTAGAATAATCTAACCAGCGCATGGGCCTAACCGAATGCCGTGTTGTGAAATTCGAATCGCTCATTTCAAAATCGGAAGGAATGTTCCGATCATTCATCTTGAAATGCACAAGTATAAATTATGCTTTCATCAGGTTATTCCCCGAAATAATTATATTACGTGTCAAGTCCACCAGAAAAATGAGCACCAAATATCAAAAAACGGTGATCCAGATCTACAAGAAGAGTTTTGCTCATGCGCAGTAGTGATGGTCTCACATATTCGTTATCAATTTTCAGTGCATTTAAAATGAAATTCACAATATATATCTGATATATATATATGATCATTTCAGAATCTTATATCCTAACCTCTTTGATCGCAACTGGCCGTTAAATTGGGTACAAAATTTTCCTGTGAGTCATGAACTATACCTGCGACCGGACACAAGAAAAAAAGAAGAAGAAGAAAAGAAGAAGAGGAAAAGAACACGTCAGTGTAAACGATGTGAAATACAGATAGCCGAGAGGTTCCGTATGCATTCAGTGTACCGACTTCGATAGTGATAAGTAATAGTGATAATACCAGCTTATTTGTTATTAGAAATTATTCGTACAAACGCCCGTCTTCTCAAATTAGATTTACATTGTGAAACAATAGAAAGATTGAGCTTTTCTATTCAGTTAAAATGGAAGAATATTTTTATGAATCCGCAGACGAAACTTTCAGTGACGACGATGATTTTCTCATTGAAGAAGAGATATCTTTAGAAGTACATGAGAAAGACAAGTTTTTTGAATTCGAGGTTCTCTCAACAGAAGCAACTTACCAGCATATGCTCGATTCTATCAATAAAGTAAAGGAGGTAGTTGGTATGTCCGCCACCACCACTAGAATTTTATTGAATTATTTTCGTTGGGATAAGGAAGTATTAATGGAAAAACTTTATGACGCTGATCAGGACAAACTTCTTGCTGAAGTAGGAATAGGCAAACCCCTTCAGAAGTACAATGGAAATCCCTCTAAAACGGCAAATGCTTCGGAACAATGCGGTATATGCTTCTCTGAAATACCTCATTCAGACATGAGTGGGTTGGAATGCGGCCATAGATTCTGTACAGAGTGTTGGAATACCTTTTTGAAGACCAAAATTATGGACGAAGGCGTTTCTCAAGGAATTACTTGTGCAGCTTATCGCTGCGACATATTGGTGGATGACGTCACCGTAATGGAACTAGTCTACGATGCACATGTTAAACGAAGATATCAACATCTTATAACAAATGACTTCGTTGAATGTAATCGCCTACTACGGTGGTGTCCTAGCCCAGATTGTAAAAAGGTTTTAAGAGTACAATTCACAAATACGAAGAAGGTAACTTGCACCTGCAATCACATCTTCTGCTTCTCCTGCGGTGAAGATTTCCACGATGGGCTCAAATGCGATTTGCTTCGTCAATGGAAAAAGATATGCGTTGAGTCTGAAACATCTTACTGGGTCACGCAAAATACTAAGAATTGCCCGGAATGCGGGATAATCATCGAGAAAGATGGCGGATGTAATCAGGTGGTTTGCATCAACCAAAGTTGCAAGACAAGTTTCTGCTGGGTTTGTCTAGGTCTTTGGAAAACCCACGGAGACGCCTGGTATAATTGTACGAAATATGATGAGAACGAAGCCAAGGCAGCGGGAGCTGCTCAAGAAGACACATCCCGACGTCAATTACCGAGATATGTTTACTATTGTAACAAATTCATAAATCATAAGGCTTCCCTCAAGTTGGAACGTAGACTTGATGCGGTTGCTGATAGGAAAATGAACGAATTGCATGTGGAACATAATATGAATTTGCGAGATGTAAAATTCCTTAAAGAGGCAGTCGATATTTTATGTAAATGTAGGATGACCTTGATGAACTCATATATATTTGGATATTACCACCAAAACAATAATCAAAGCCTGATATTGGAAGATAATCAAAAGTATTTGGAGAGTGCAACAGAAAAGTTATCAGAATATTTGGACAGATTCAATACCACCGATAATTTTAGTGGATCATGTGCCAGCTGTTGCAAGTTTCTTCTGAAACATATGAACGATATGGACTGAAATGAACTGAAAAAAATTAATTCCAATGTATCTTCATAGACCATTTATAAAGGTACGATGTGAATATATTAATAGAGTAAAAGCATGTTCAAAATATTATGATGAAAATTGTAAAAAAAATTATAATAATAAAATCCAATAAATGATATTCCTTGTTTTAATCCAAGTTATTCAATTAATTGATTAATGTATAAATATATATATATATACAATTCTAATTGACAGCGTTCACAACATGATGAACATGATTTTAATTTTTCTGAGTTCTAAGATGAATTGTTGGACAGATGTGATTGTCAAATTATTTTCAACACATAAACTTTTTTTCAATGATCACCCCGTCTAAAAGCGATCTGAATAAAATCCATAAAATTGTTACAACAAAAAATGAAATTTATACGTATAGCCAAAATTTTAGCCTTGTACATAATTAATTCAACTTTAACTAAATACAATAAACCTGAAAAATCACACAATTTCATGAAACCCTTGTTTGTACATGGTTACCACACATTTTTAGATTCAAAATAATCTTATTTTTAAACAGTGATAAAGTAAGAGTGTCTGATTAAAGAGTCATCTTCATAGCACCTCTAACTTACGGGGATTTTCTGTTAATTTTCTTCTAATTTTTGAAAATTTTACGATTTTTGAAAAAATTTTCCAGAAATTTTTTTTTGTTTCGTTTCAACATTACAAAATTTTATAATGTAAATATCTATAACATGGAACTATGAAAACTGTTGGCTTAATAATTATTAAAGATTATCGAATATAAGGAAAATGAAATAAATTATTGATAATCCAACTTAAATTCAAATCTGGATATACTCAAAATTAATTATACTAAAACCTCACAGTAAGTAAACTCAAACTGAGTTGATTTTGAATTTGTGGTATCGATCAGTTCATACAAATATCCCTACTTCATTATAATCAAAATAAGAATTGAAGGCCTTATTATTGTTATTATTACTATTTTTATAATTATTATAATGCCTAATCCAACCTAAATCGCCTTACAATAACTAAAATATTATCACCCTTTAATTTATCTTCAGTTTCGAAAAAATTTAGGAATTTTTGTGACGTCAAAAATCAAAACCTGTGATTTAATGACGAGTGAATTTCAGTTTCTTTAATACTTAAGCCTTTGAACTAATAATAAAAATCAAAACCTAACATATAGATCATAATGATGATTATTTCTAATTTAATTGAAACTCACTTGATAAAAATTAAATTTATAAAACCTATTTTTTTTTCTATATTCACAAAATGCAATTTTTTAGAACTGACATTAATATTTACATACTAAAATTAAACTTGTCGAAATAATACTGAATTGAGAATTAAAATAAATTTCAATCAAAAGTTATTGCTACTTGAGAGCTCAAATTTCGACCTGAATAAAATTAGTTTTCAAATAAATCTTCATTTTTATTATTAATAATGATGAAATTAGAATTCCTATTATATATTTATTAATATATAATTTCAAAAATTTACAAATCCATTAATAAAATTAATTGTAACCCATTTCTTCTTCAATATAATTTTCACCTTGATCTGATATTTTTTTAATATAAATCCATAATATAAAATTTTTATAAAATACTTATTTACGACGATATAAAAGATTCAAAGTAAAGTCGATTCAATAAAGGATTATCAATTATAAAACAGGTTCCTCTGAAAAGTTTAAATACCGCCAAATCATTTTGCTTTAAAAAACTTGACTATTAATCACTTAGCCTAATAATTTACATTTAAACTAATAGGGTAACTAACCCTTGTTTCAAAAAAAAAATTTCAGTCTCAACCTCAATAACATTAATTTGAATTCAATTGAATAAAAATTTTACTTAATTAATTAAAATTTCATTTAAAATATTTCCTTATAATCTAAGCTAATAAATATATATTACATTATTTGTATAACCGCTGCTGCTGGCACAAAATATACAAATACTGAAATACATTGCTAATTCTAAAATTTCTTAATGATAAAAATTATACACTACTAAAATTAAATCCAGAACAAAATTCATATATATTACATATATATATAGATGATTGTCGTGGGTTAGCAGTCAAATAAAAAGTAGAAGACTCTTTTATTCTTTACTCGAGCTTTCAAAACAATTTGTTTCTTTTTCAAGAGTGCTGCAAATTATTAAAAATCAATTGGTGAACAGGTTACAGATCTTCAGTACTTACGATAGCGAGATTGATTATGAAATGATGTTCATTAAATCTTAATCTAATTAACATGAATTCAAGACCTTAAATTATGATAGCTCAAAAAATATAATAATGATTGACAATTTTTGGATGTCATTTAAAGACGTGAACATCGAAGTGGAATCTTGAGAGCTAGGCATATGTGATATACAATACAAGCTTTAATTTAGAATCAGATTACTTAGAATAAGAACATATGTTCGGTGTTAAAAGATTTTGTTATTCACTTATATCTAAGTTTGAAACGTTAGTCACATTTCTTGTTTTTCTATAGAAATCAAGTAAGAATACATTGTGCTCAAAGAGTTAATATCCTTCCTAGAGTTCATGGAGTTATCATATTGTGATATTCTCACCATTTCCATAAATGTTCTTTTTTGAAATTAGGTTCTGAATCTAATATTTTTATATTTTCATAATCAGGATGATGATCTTCAGAATTCACATGATTGGTAAGAGCACAGGAATTTTTAAGAGTTCTGATATTGCTTTTGTGTAGTGTTATCCTTTGTTGAAGTTTGGTGGAAGTCTGACCTATGTATATTTGATCGCAATCCTTACATGGAATGCTGTGGACAACATTAGATTTATTTAAGATCTTATCTCTGTCTTTCAAATTAGTGAATATAGACCTAACTGGTTTTACATTTTTTGTTGCAATTTTAATTTTATCAGGTGGTAGTATTCTTTTGAGATTAGTAGATCTAGTACTAAACAAAACATTACCATCTTTCACATTTCAAGTTCCATTTTGTAAAAAGTTCATGGATGATATTATTACGGCAATACCTGAAGATCAATTACATGTATCTCTTGATATTCTCAATAATTTCCATTCAAAAATTCAATTCACAGTTGAGACTGAATCTAATAACTCAGTTCCTTTTTTAGATACTAAGGTTATCAGAGATAATAACATTCTTCTAGTAGATTGGTACAGAAAATCAATAGCATCAGGAAGATACATTAATTTCGCTTCATATCATCCAATGAAAATGAAAATTAACATTATCAAAAATTTGAAAACAAGAGTTTTGAAAATATCGCATAATAAATTTAAAGATAAAAATCTTCTGATTCTCAAAGATCTTTTAATAAAAAACGGTTATCCTATTAACTTAATCAATAAATTATTATTCAATACACCTAATGATCTACCACCACGATTAGATGCTGATATACAACCTTTATTACCATCAGAACAACAAAGATTTTTATACCTAACACTACCTTACATAGAAACCCTTACATATAATCTCAAAAGAATACTACCACCTGATAAAATTAAAATTGCAGCAAAAAATGTAAGACCAGTTAGATCTATATTCACTAATTTGAAAGACAGAGATAAGATCTTAAATAAATCTAATGTTGTCTACAGCATTCCATGTAAGGATTGCGATCAAATATACATAGGTCAGATTTCCACCAAACTTCAACAAAGGATAACACTACACAAAAGCAATATCAGAACTCTTAAAAATTCCTGTGCTCTTACCAATCATGTGAATTCTGAAGATCATCATCCTGATTATGAAAATATAAAAATATTAGATTCAGAACCTAATTTCAAAAAAGAACATTTATGGAAATGGTGAGAATATCACAATATGATAACTCCATGAACTCTAGGAAGGATATTAACTCTTTGAGCACAATGTATTCTTACTTGATTTCTATAGAAAAAAAAGAAATGTGACTAACGTTTCAAACTTAGATATAAGTGAATAACAAAATCTTTTAACACCGAACATATGTTCTTATTCTAAGTAATCTGATTCTAAATTAAAGCTTGTATTGTATATCACATATGCCTAGCTCTCAAGATTCCACTTCGATGTTCACGTCTTTAAATGACATCCAAAAATTGTCAATCATTATTATATTTTTTGAGCTATCATAATTCAAGGTCTTGAATTCATGTTAATTAGATTAAGATTTAATGAACATCATTTCATAATCAATCTCGCTATCGTAAGTACTGAAGAACTGTAACCTGTTCACCAATTGATTTTTAATAATTTGCAGCACTCTTGAAAAAGAAACAAATTGTTTTGAAAGCTCTAGTAAAGGATAAAAGAGTCTTCTACTTTTTATTTGACTGCTAACCCACGAGAATCATCTATATACTTTAAATTCAGTCACGAATTTTCTTAAATTAAATATTACATATATATATATATAAATTTTTTTGACCGCCTACACAGACCCAAATCGGTATACTCTACCGACTTTTCGATCCAAATGAATCATAATCAGGGGGGTCACGGGGTGTCAGATATGAATTTTGAGCCGGGTCTGAATAGTCGGTGAAACATCATATTTTATACAGAAATACTTCGGGAATCGGCCAGTGCGAACGCGCTTGCGGCGACCTCGTCTTGCTGTATGTAAACGGTATACTCGAATAAACGTCTCCAATCCCTAAATCTGGCAACGCTGTACCTTGTGTATAAACCCGAAATTCTCACATCTCTACAACTTATACAAACCCGACATAGGGGACCGTCCTCCTGATGATAGTTCCTTCATTTCTTCCCAGCGGACCGAAAATATGATCTCATCTCGCAGATATTTTATTCTTCAAACGAGTATAGTTGAAAGTCATAAAAATGGGGTACAATAGCTCGTCGTTAGGGAAAAACTACCTGAATTCAGACGAAAAAGTTTTAGTTTTCGTACTAGAGTGAGGGATCACGTTGAATTTGGGTTTTCTTCATGTGATTTTGCGAGTAAATGAAGCTAAACTGTATTCAAATAACTTTCATTTAAGTTATGTTTTTACTGATTTTCACACTCTTTGTATCGTTTTTCTTTTAATTCTTTTGATCCCGCGTCCGAGAAATGAGTACAGAACGAGCGCGCAAAAGCTCCAGAACAAGCTTTTCTTTTATATTTTTTCAACATTGCCCCATTTTCAAGTTGCAGCGGCTATGACAAGCCCACAATTTAAATATTTATGAGGAACGGTTTTTGTTAGCTTGAACGTGTTGTTAGTTGGGGTAATTTTGTAATCGGAATTCCACCTCTTTCACAGATGATATATTCCATCTTCATATCTGATGATAATACATATTAATTTATTTTGTATCATTTCAAAGCCAAGACACAGTATTGGCGATTTCATTAATTTTCCTCGACAATCTAATTAAGGGTTACAAATCAAATGGCTTGACTGATGGTATTCAGTGAACCATGAAAAGAAGACTATCTGTTTAACTCCTTGATACAAAATCCATGATCAAATTTGAGTATGTACGGACCGGGACGCTCTCAACCCCGAATGAGGTGACATGAAGTATTCCTATTATCAGAGGAGAAAGAACATACATTGAAGTTTTGAAACTATTTTTTCATAAACATAAGGTATCATATCTTCCAAGAAAAAGGAAAAATATTGATTGACATTTCTATCACGAATTTGAAAAATCATATTTTATTCGAATATGCTTTGAACCGACAAGTCCGATCAAAATGAACATATTTGATCAAAACTGAGGTATCCATTCATGCTATTTTTATGGAATTTCATTCAGAGGAAGAAAGTTTTTGCAACGAACGGAATGTGCGAACTAAATTTTTGTTAATAAGAAGTATGTTTTTATTGATCCATTTGCGTTTCTTGTGTCATATTTGTTGTTTTAACATCAAACTACCCAATACTTCAAATTAAGAATTTAGTACCAGCACGCTAAAGCTTCTGACGTCACGCAAGTGCTTCTTAACATTTTTTCATTCGAATGATGCTAAAGTTGTGTTTATGCAGATGACTACCGATTTCGAATTCCAAATCTGCGATAGAATTTTAAACCAATACTGACAGGATAATCTTGATGAGATAGATTACACATTTGAGGGCACTTGGTGAAACCAGTCTTGATAACATTTCATTTAGGGACATGAAAAGATTTATGACATGTTTAAATCGCGAATTTGGAAATTTTAGGCCAATTGATAAGAGAAAGATGCCCAGATCAAAAATATTCCAGGATAGAATGAGAAACCATTCTTTCCATTTTACAGCAAGCAATTCAGTGACACTATTCAACAAGGAATATGTGTCATTTAGTATCAACTTGTATAGAACTTTCAGAATATGGCTACAACAACAACAAAATTCCTCAACCAAAAAATAAAATAGTAAAACAATAATTCATGTCATAACCAAGGCACAGCAGTAAACATAAATGATATAATATATATACAGTGTGGAAACCACTTATGGAATAAAATTCTTTATGACATTATTTCAGAAAATTATAAAAAATGCTGAGACACGTCAACTTTTAAATTCAGTTGTGCGTTATGTAAACATAAATTTAAATGTACAGGGTGATACACGTAAGTCTGCTATAGTCGGTGTTCTCTTTTTTTTAATGAAACACCCTGTATATTTGTATATTTTTGAAATTCTCTTAATGAACCGACTTCAACAAACTAAATAATGTATGGTCAATTATGAATTATACAGGGTGAAATTTTAAAATTAATAATTTATTTCACTTGAAATATTGGTACTTTTTTAAATTAGCTAAATACGGATTTATCAAAAATCTAAACTAATTATTAGACGTATTTGGAAAACCTTCTGAATTAAATAAAACCTGGTACGCCAATGAATTTTATCATAAATACCTAAAAAGTGCATAGAAACGCGAATAATTAGACAAAATCGGTAAATAATGTGGATTGTTTTAATATTCTGTCGGTTGTTGATGTGTTGACAGTTTATACTGAAAAAGTAAAATCTTTGTTAAAAACTTTTTCCTTGTCGAAATAACAAAGAAATATTTAACTGAGACTCACCGAACTGAGATTTTAATGATGATCGGGTACGGGGATAACTGCAGAAGTCAAGTTGAAGTGGTAAACTTATTTAATCAGAGGTATCTCTGCCTAATATTTCACAAAACACAGTGTCTAAAATTCATGCACAATTCAGAGAACTTGGACATGTCAAACCATTAAAAAGAAAACCAAACTGTCACAAACTTCCCGAATAGCCCTTCACAATCATTAAAACAAATCAATAAATAAGGTGTTCTAAATACGCTTCTTAAGTTGAAAGTTTAAGTGACAAAAACAAAAAAAAGGAATGCCCTTCAGTCGGAGAGTCAGGGGTGGAATTGCACAATATATGAATATTTATTGTTATTTCATTTAAGGGCGCCACGTGGTTATTTTAAGTAGTCCTTTTCCTTTAGTGATCCATTTGATACCAACCACGAAGCATAAAAAAAAAATGCAAACTTCAACAACTGAAACGCAAAATATGTCTAATGCTCTCTATTCCAAATTTGATGTGTAAAACAATTACAAAAGAGATCTGTATTGTTCCAATAAACTATGACAAGGAAATCTTTGTTCTGCGGTACCCTCGTATAACGTTATACTCAGTTTCCAATAAAATTGTTCTTACAAATGTTCATTAATTGAAACACAATAAAAAAGAGCGATCAAAATACTTGATCGTCAATTAAATAAGGTTGATACAGGATGGAATTTTATCCAACGAAAACTATTATATTTATAAGAGAATTTATCTGACCTCGAGTTAGCTGAGTTATCACCGCTCTCTTCTCCAACAAAATGATATTCCCAGACGTCAGGAAACTCTTCTGAATTATTTTAGAAGTGGGTGGATGACTGTCTTCGCCCCCACGGTTTTCAGTGGTTGATGGCCCACAGGTGCTCTGGCAGTGACGTAATCAACGAAAAACGGTGGTAATTTGCAATCAGCACACAAATACAGTGAAAATCGCAAGCCGAGAGAAGTACTGACCATCAAATACTATAAGTTATAGTAATGGGTAAAAGCCTTCTGCAATAAATAAACAAGAAACCTCAGAAAAAAGAAACAAAAAAAGGCAAACGTTCGAAAGTACTTACAGGATGTTGGGCAGGCTAATTGTGATTGTTTGATTGTAAAGATCCGACAAAGTCGTATTGTTTTGTACTCCAGGTAAGGTAAAACGAAAGGTACGAGCACAATTCAATATTTGAAACAAAACTTTTCCAACTTTATCTCCGTATACAACGTTCAATATCTTCGCTGGAAAAGCCAAACAATAAATGAAATACGTGCGTATCAAATCTCACATCTGTCGATCTATCGATAATCTTCAGCGCATTAATATTACCAAAAAAAAACATCGCGATCGTACTTGCGGTCTTCGAATATCACAGGAACCATTGGCGGAGGCATTTTTAGTTTCAATCAGGCTAAATAAAAAGAAAAATCCTGGCACGGGAATTCAAAACCGTGACAACACCCCCCACCTTACAAGCGATGAGCTTTCCGGCTTTAAAGGGAACAAGTTTGGAATGAGAAACAGAAGACAAAGTTTTATTCAATTTAATCTGAACAAGTAACCAGCGCTAGGTCGAGAAATCTCCCCCAGACAAGAATGGTTTCATATCATCCACATGCCATAGTCCTTTCCTATTCGATAGCTCATCGAACACTTCGTAAGTCCACTTACCCAACTTATTTCCGATAACAAATGGACCTACATATTTGGGTGCCAACTTAGCGCTATAGTGAGCCTGTGCATTGGAATAAGACTTATTCTTTAACATCATAATTGGTCTCAATAATGAACGCAAATCATTAACAGTCTGGGAATCTGTAGTTTTGAAACCCCTAGCAAGCAGTTCGTATCTAAGTTCATCCTTCTTTAATCGATAAATATCGTAACGATAGGAAGCCATTTCTCGGTCCACGCCACTGGATTAACAACAATCTTACTCAAAAAAAAATTTGATAATATATGTATACACGTATATTGTCGTATTCCTTGACTGAATTTTTGGTTTTTTTAAAAAGGTTCTTCTGACACCAGGGCAGCTTTTTAGAGTAGCTCCGGAACTCGTCGAATGGTCGTTGATGATAATAAACACGAAGATTGCACTTGTAATGATTTATTGGGAAAACACTCTTTACAATAGTCACAGGTCACCTAACTAACGTTTAATAATTGACGTGGCACTAGCGTCTTGAGTGAAGGTTAGATCAGAACTGTGTCGCAGCTTGGGGCATGGTCCCTTATATACTCTTTATGAACTGCTGATTTAGCAAAGTTATTTTTAGTAACAATAATGGGTTTTTAGTTTTACAACATCTCTGGGGGTATTTAAAATTTTTGTGCTTTCTTAATTAAACAAAAATTTGTAATTATATAATGTAAAAGTAAAAACAAAAAGAAAATTATTAATGTCTTGATATTTTTATATTCTTTAGCCTTTGTGATCTTCTGAGTGAATTCAATGATAATGTTTCATCTATTGAGTCATGTTCAACGGATTCTGATTTTTCATTTTTATAAGATACACTAAATTCTTGAATTGGAGTTTTTGTGGTTATACAATTATTAAATATTTGTAAACATGGAAGACATTTCCTTTCGTTCCTTGATGAACAACAAAGTTTCTTAAATAATTCTATGAGACCTAGACATTTAAAACATTTATACAATACAAAGGATGTTATAATAATACCGATTATTGCTAAAATTGTGGTGAACCAATTAGTATGTTTAATTATAAAAGGTTTATTTAATTGATTTTGTAATATTTCATCAAATTCTGAAAGTTTATGTTTAGCATATTTTAATTCTTTAAGATCCAAATTATTTAGTTTTAATGGTTCTAATTTTATTGCATTTAATGTTAAATTCTTCTTTAATTTCTTACAACAATCATCTTGATTGATGTCTGTAAATGGTAAAACATTTATAAGATCCATTGATCCAAGATTTCCTTCTACTTCTAATATGACACTTTTAGTAAAAGCTTTGCATTTTGGATTTAATTCAAAAGTCCAAGATTCATTATTTGTTCGACTTTAGTGGATTTATCGTCGCATACAATTGATAATTGAGTTGGATATGATAAACTATAGAACCATTCATTTTTACGTAGTTTATGCCAAACTTCTAATTCTGCAATAAAATTCATAATTTTACATGTTTTTGGGATTTCTAATGTGTTTCCATTAAATAACATTATTTCACATTGATCATTACTATTTGTTTTTCTCATAGTATACAAAGATCTGCATAGGTAATTATTTGATATTATTTCTACGCATTTTTCCAAATTATTCAAATTATAATAACTCATTTTATCTTTAGATATTACCATAAAGGGTGTACTTGGTTCAATGAAAGAAAATAGCATTGGGTCTTCATAGTGTGGTACTGGTGCGGATAATAATTCATATATTTCATATTTACCTTGATTAATAATAGGAATTTCAAAAGAAAGCACTAATAATCCTTTATTAATAAATGAGGTCATTTTTAGTAATTTATAAAAAGTAAAAATGTTTTCGATACTCAATGGTAATGGCAGATCATGTTTGCTAGAAATTTTAATTAATTCAGAGTAAAGTGTATTCGGAGGTAAAATGTTATAACTGATTATATTATTTGATATTAATGAAACATCATTGACATATTCATTAAATGTGCTGCTCAATTCATCAGTCATTTCAATTAATAAAATAATATGGTTGGATAAACCTATTTCTATTTCGAAATTATTTTTAATTACAAAAACATCCTGTTGAAACTTATCAAAGCTTTTCAAGTTTTTATTTAAAATATTTATATTTTCGTTCATTCGAGTTAAGGAATTATTAAAATTAGTAATTGTATCAGAAATAATGTTTACTTGTTGTTGCATTAGCGTTTCTGTTTGTTTTTGATTATTAATTAGAGAATTAATTGAATCTGAATAAAATTGTGCGTCATTGTTATCTGGGTTTCCGAATAACCATTTAATACCTGTGCCCACGGCATTTATCAATCCTCTTCTTTTTCTTGAAATTATATTAACTTTGTGTGTAATAATATTGAACGATTTCTGAATATTTTCTAATTTTTTCTGAATATATTTCATTTGATTAAAGCATTCATTTACAAATTGTTCATTTAGTGCGATATTACACATATTCAAGGTCATGGTGTAGAATTCATTAATAGTGTTAAGTTTATCATTAATGTGTGTTAAGTTTATAAAAGATAATAGTGTAAAATGATCGTTTGAAATCTTAGCAGATCCTAAATTATGAAATATGATACCTGAGGATGATGTAATGGGTGTAATTTTAAAATCGGTTGCTAGGACCTGGGTCATCAAGAGAAGGGTCATTATTAGAGATGTCTTCATTTTCTGAAATAATATTGAACGGTTTTAATTGATTGAAATGATATGTTTTTAATTTATTATTTTCTAGTTCGATAGTAGCAGTTTCATTATTGTGAATTTGAATTATTTTATATGGTCCTTTGAAATGTTTGGATAGTCTTTGACTTGTCTGTTTTGCTCGTGAATCTTGAATTAATATTAAATCATTTTCTTTGAATGTATATGTTCGATTATGGGTTTGATCATAATATATTTTTGATTTTTCTTTAGATTGGATAATATTTTCTCTCGCAGCTTCTCTTGCTGTTTTTAATTTCTTTACGATTGCATTTGCTAAGTCTGAGTAATGTGGTTTTTCACTTGGTCTTTTTATTGAATTGGGTATTCTTGATTTTTGACCAAAAACTAATTCATAAGGTGTAATTCTTGTACTTTTATGAATATTTGTATTATAAGAATATGACGCTAAATTTAAAAATTCGTCCCAATTATCTTGATCTTTATTTACATAACATCTCAAATAATCCTTAAGTGTTAAATGTGTTCTTTCTAATGATCCGTTAGTTTGTGGATGATATGGAGTTGTTAATTTATGATTTATTCCCAGCATACGATTGAGTTCTTTTAAGGTTTTTGAAGTAAATTCGACTCCTTGGTCTGATAATATTTTTCTGGAAATCCAAAATTAGTGCAGAATTTCAAAAAATGAATTGCTACATTCTCTGCATCGTGGTTTGGTATTGCATAAAGTTGAATATATTTTGTCAAATCATCTTGAAGTGTTAAAATGAATCTGTTTCCACTTTCAGTAATTGGTAAAGGTCCAACTATATCCATAGCGATTTGTTCACAAAATTTTGTTGATGTAGTAGTAATTTGCATAGGACTCTTATTATTTCTGAAATCAGTTTTAGATAATTGACATGTTCGACAGTTTTTAATATAATTTTTATATCTTCTTTCATATTATCCCAATAAAAGTTTTCCTTGATTTTATAATAAGTTCTTTCAAATCCTTGATGTCCTGATAATGGTGAATCATGATAATCATATAATATTTGTTTGATAATATTTGCATCTGTAATTGGAATTCTGTCTTCTTCTAAAATAGTATAATTGAAATTTCTGAATAAATAATATAGAAGACTATGGAAAGTATCTTTCCGTATAGAATCATTATTTTTGGAATATCAGTTATTACGAATTTGGTGCAATTATTATAATTCAATAGAACTCTTAAATTATAAAGTGCTTCAAATAAGTTTTCATATGTTGCTGATTCTAAAATACTGTTTTTGATGAATAATACATAAATTATTTGATCTGGTAGTTTCTTTAAACTCACTTCTGCTATTTGATTATTTTGTGTAATGATATTGGGAAAATGTCTTTCAATATAATCAGAGTATTCATTTCTTTTTGATTTATCAGTTGAAAATGAAATAACTAAATTACGTATGCGATTTAAAGGTTTTTTATTCTTTTAGGTTCTGGGACATCTATGTTCATTTGATGAAATTTCTTAAAATCATTGAATGTAAAATTTTCTATTTCTTCGTCTTCATCTTCAATTGTATTTATGTTATAATCTGGGATTCGGCTTAAAAAGTCAGCGTTTTTATTATCAATGCCTTTCTTGTATTTTATTTCAAAATTATAATCCATTAGGAGAGTTTGCCAACGTGCTAGACGTCCTGAGGGGTCTGAGCAGTTTTTAAATAAATTAAAGGTTTGTGGTCTGTGTATATTTGTATATTTTTGTACCAAATAAATAAGGTCTGAAATGCTTGCAAGAATCTACGATTGCTAATAATTCTTTTCTGTTGTAGAATAATTCTTCTCTGTGTTGGATAATGTTCTAGAGTAGTATGCTATAGGTAAATCTTTTCCGTATTTTCCTTGTGATAATATTGATCCAATAGCTTCGTTTGAGGCGTCTGTTGTTAATATAAAAGGTTTGTCAAAATCTGGATAAATCAATAAAGAGTCTGTAGTAATTATATTCTTTAATTCATCGAATGCTTTTCGTTGAGGTTCATTCCATTCAAATTTCTGATCTTTTCTTAATAATATTGTAAGTGGTTTCGCTATAGCAGAAAAGTTTTTAATGAATTTTCTATAGTAACCTACAAATCCTAAGAAACTTTTAATCATTTGGATTCTTTGGATCTGGTTTAACTCCTTTATCTGTTATTATGTGACCAAGATAAATTATTTCCTTTCTCAAAAATTCACATTTGTCTGGTTGCAATTTTAAATTATGTTGTCTTAATTGATCAAACACTTTTCTAAGTTTTTCATTGTGATCTTGTAAAGAAGATCCGTATACTACTATATCATCTAAGTAGCAAAAACAAATTGTTCCTTGTAAACCTGATAAAACAATATTCATTAATCTGGCAAATGTATTTGGTGCTGATTTTAATCCAAATGGCATCCTATTAAATTCAAAATGTCCTGACGGTGTACTAAATGCTGTTTTTCCTTTATCTCTTTCATCCATTTCAATTTGATGAAACCCTGAGGCTAAGTCTAATGTTGAAAAATAAATTGAATTTCCAAGTTGGTCCAATATTGTTTCTATATTTGGTAAAGGGTAATTATCTCCGACTGTTATTTCGTTAAGTTTTCGATAATCTATAACAAGTCTCCATTTTTTTATTCCTGAGGCATCTGCCTTTTTTTGGTACTACCCATACTGGACTAGAATAGGGTGAATGAGAGTTTTGAATTATGTCTTGATCCAACATTTTATTTATTTGAGTTTTTACTTCTTCCTCGTGAATTTTAGGATATCTATAAATTTTTGTTGAAATTGGAACTTCGCTTGTCGTAGGAATCTTATGTTTCAATGTTTTTGTTGATGTTAAAATGTCTCCTGGTAAATGAAATAAGTCTGCATAATGATTACATATTTGTAGTAAAGATTGCTTTTCTTCAGCATTCAGATGATTAGTGCGTATGTTTTCAAATAGTAAGTTTTTTCTTTGAATAGGTGTAACTTGTTGCGTAAAATTAATCATTGCATCTGGAGTTATCTCTTCTAATTTAAAATTCAATTTTTCAATGTCAATAACTGCGTGATCATTTCTCAGATTAAGAATAGGTAAATAAGCCTTTTGTTTATTGTTCTTCACTAATACGTTTGGAATAAATATATTTTCGTCGACTTCGCAGTTTGTTATCATACCTTCAGATAAGTTATTTAGGATGTTTACTTCAATAATTGTCTCACTACGCGGTTGTAATATGATCGTCTTGTTGCTTTGGAATGGAATAATTACATTGTTGATTATTAAAGCATTCTTTTGGTAATCAATGATGGCATTGTTTGCTTGTAAGAAGTCAACACCTAATATACCGTCGTAATTGTCGAAACGTACTTCCTTGCTTACTACGACTTGTGTTTCGATGAAAAAATTGCAATTCTTATATGCGAGATTCAAATTAACTGTTCCTAATGAAAGAATGGGCTGATTTGGATTTATTCCGTTAAATAGAACAACATTTTCACGATTTAATTTTGTTATACTGGGTATTAAAGAATCATGTTTTATTAATGAGATTGATGCTCCACTGTCAATTAAAAATTTAAGGTGTTTGTTTAATGCGTTTTCTACGTTGAATGATATCACTTTGAGTTCAGCTCCGTAATAATTTATTGGAATGCCTGTGCGTATAGGCCATGGTCCGGCTCCGGGACATTCGGCAGAGCTTGGCCTTCGAAGTTTAAAGAATCATCTTCATTATTCTCAATTTGATTAATTTTTTGATTTGGACGATAATTATTTTGATTTTGTCTCCTCCTGCAATTTTCATATGTATGGCCATGTTTTTTACAATAATTACAGAAAATTTTCTTGAAACTTTGATTATATTGATTGGAATAATTATTATTTGAAGTTCCTTGTTGAGATTGATTTGGCTGATTATAATTGCGATTAGAATAAGTCGATTGATTATTAAAATTTTTTGGCTTCTTTCTACAATTCTGAGTATTATGAGTTTTTGTTTTACAGTGAGTACAAAAAGGTAAATTGTAATTGTTTGGTTTGTGCTTGGTATAATTCAAAATTTTTTCTTCTTGAAGGGCAATATTATAAGCTTCATTTAAATTATCAATATCTCTTGCTCGTAACATTTGTGAAATTTCTGACTTGCAATGGATTATGAATCTTCGTAGCGCAGTACGCTGAATTGCTTTCTTAATAGCGTTAAATTCATCGGGTTGTGAAGATAAATATTCTGCTTGAATACATTCATTTTTTATTTTTTCAACTCTTTTAAAAAATCAGTAATAGTCTCATTGGAATATTGTCTTAAAGTCTCTAATTCTTCATGTGCTTGTGCTACATGTTTTGTTTGACTATAATATGTTTTTAATTTGGATTTTAGGTTTGTCCAATCACTTATTTCATCAATTTCAATTTCATTAATAACATTTGTGGATAATTGTGAAACAACAAAAAGAAATAGACTTGGAATTTGATGTGGTTGTGCCAATGAAAAAGCTGAATTAACGTTAGTTATAAATGTATTGAGCTCTGATCTATCGCCATTGAAAGTTTTAATGAATTTGAATAATACGGTTAGTGGTAATTCTTCAAATGATGAACCATCTTCACTTATATTATCATTGGAGGTGCCTGGTTTTTCTTCTTTAAATGACATTTTGTGCAGATTTTTATATACTTTACAATATTTAAATTAAATTAACTCACTTTTGTTCTTCCTTGCGGTTTACTGGGTGGGGCTTCCGTCGAGGTGCTCCTCTAACTTTCGTCCGGAATTATGTGATTGTCTTGGATTCTTGATCCTTATGGTTGGGTAACCCTTGGCTGGTGATCCCTTTGCGGTGATCCTTTTGAATTTGTTGTCCCTTTGCGGGTTGTGGTGATCCCTTTGCGGTGATCCTTTTTGATTTGTTGTCCCTTTGCGGGTTGTGGTGATCCCTTGCGGTGATCCCTTTGATTTGTTGTCCCTTTGCGGGTTGTGGTGATCCCTTTGCGGTGATCCCTTTGATTTGTTGTCTTCTTGTTGCTTTGGGTTCCCTTGGATTGTTTTCTTGAAATCCCACTTCTGACACCAAAAATTTTGTGTCGTATTCCTTGACTGAATTTTTGGTTTTTTTTAAAAGGTTCTTCTGACACCAGGGCAGCTTTTTAGAGTAGCTCCGGAACTCGTCGAATGGTCGTTGATGATAATAAACACGAAGATTGCACTTGTAATGATTTATTGGGAAAACACTCTTTACAATAGTCACAGGTCACCTAACTAACGTTTAATAATTGACGTGGCACTAGCGTCTTGAGTGAAGGTTAAATCAGAACTGTGTCGCAGCTTGGGGCATGGTCCCTTATATACTCTTTATGAACTGCTGATTTAGCAAAGTTATTTTTAGTAACAATAATGGGTTTTTAGTTTTACAACAATATATTTCGAATATTTACGAAACCGTGATTTTATAACGACCAAAACCAAAACAAAATATATATACGTTTTTTTTTTTTTTGTATACAAAAAAAATATATCAAACGAAGAAACTGAAACAACTATTTACAAATATAATTTTCGTCGAAAAACAAAAACCTATAGCACGCCCATGGATCACCGAAATCAACTAGCAATCTAATCATAAAAAATCTGAAATCTCAGACAGGCATAGCATATGTAAACATCAACGATAAACTCCGAAATTCAGCTAATATAAAATGATAAAAATAACTCGATTTGAAACAATTGAACAAAATCGTGTCAAGCGAAAAACAGTATCCCGAAAGGAACTGAAAATCTGAGTATTCTATAGAAAAATTGAAAATTATCACGTATACGGCCAGCAGGCAATCATTCAGGAGGCCCCACGTTGGGCGCCAAAAATTTGTCACAAACTTCCCGAATAGCCCTTCACAATCATTAAAACAAATCAATAAATAAGGTGTTCTAAATACGCTTCTTAAGTTGAAAGTTTAAGTGACAAAAACAAAAAAAGGAATGCCCTTCAGTCGGAGAGTCAGGGGTGGAATTGCACAATATATGAATATTTATTGTTATTTCATTTAAGGGCGCCACGTGGTTATTTTAAGTAGTCCTTTTCCTTTAGTGATCCATTTGATACCAACCACGAAGCATCAAAAAAAATGTAAACTTCAACAACTGAAACGCAAAATATGTCTAATGCTCTCTATTCCAAATTTGATGTGAAAAACAATTACAAAAGAGATCTGTATTGTTCCAATAAACTATGACAAGGAAATCTTTGTTCTGCGGTACCCTCGTATAACGTTATACTCAGTTTCCAATAAAATTGTTCTTACAAATGTTCATTAATTGAAACACAATAAAAAAGAGCGATCAAAATACTTGATCGTCAATTAAATAAGGTTGATACAGGATGGAATTTTATCCAACGAAAACTATTATATTTATAAGAGAATTTATCTGACCTCGAGTTAGCTGAGTTATCACCGCTCTCTTCTCCAACAAAATGATATTCCCAGACGTCAGGAAACTCTTCTGAATTATTTTAGAAGTGGGTGGATGACTGTCTTCGCCCCCACGGTTTTCAGTGGTTGATGGCCCCACAGGTGCTCTGGCAGTGAAGTAATCAACGAAAAACGGTGGTAATTTGCAATCAGCACACAAATACAGTGAAAATCGCAAGCCGAGAGAAGTACTGACCATCAAATACTATAAGTTATAGTAATGGGTAAAAGCCTTCTGCAATAAATAAACAAGAAACCTCAGAAAAAAGAAACAAAAAAAAGGCAAACGTTCGAAAGTACTTACAGGATGTTGGGCAGGCTAATTGTGATTGTTTGATTGTAAAGATCCGACAAAGTCGTATTGTTTTGTACTCCAGGTAAGGTAAAACGAAAGGTACGAGCACAATTCAATATTTGAAACAAAACTTTTCCAACTTTATCTCCGTATACAACGTTCAATATCTTCGCTGGAAAAGCCAAACAATAAATGAAATACGTGCGTATCAAATCTCACATCTGTCGATCTATCGATAATCTTCAGCGCATTAATATTACCAAAAAAAAACATCGCGATCGTACTTGCGGTCTTCGAATATCACAGGAACCATTGGCGGAGGCATTTTTAGTTTCAATCAGGCTAAATAAAAAGAAAAATCCTGGCACGGGAATTCAAAACCGTGACAAAACTTTGTTGAAGATGATGTGAAAGTGAATATTTTGTTAAGTGTCGAAGAGAATCCAACTTCAAGCACACGTCAAATTGCCCGTGAAAATAATGTTAGTCATACAACTGTTCTAAGGTGTCTTCATAAAGAAAAACTTCATCCCTACAATTGACTTTTGTGCAGGAGTTAACAGAAGATGATCCAGATCGTAGAATGGATTTGTGCGAAAGATTGATGAATAAGCTGAACAGAAATGAGATAGCTCTTGGTACCATTCTTTTTTCTGACGAATCAACATTCACAATGAATGGGAAGTAAACCGACAGAACTGTAGATATTGGTCAGCAGAGAATCCTAATTGGATGCGTGAAACACATGCTCGGTACCCTCAAAAGGTGAACGTTTGGGCCGGTATCATAGGCGACCATATTATTGGTCCTATATTTATAGATGGAAATTTGACAGCTGAAAAATATTTAAATATGCTTACAAATGAAGTTATTCCTGCGTTGGCAAACTTATATCCCAACGCAATAGATCCTAGCTTACCGAATGAAAATGTTTGGTTCCAGCAAGACGGGGCAACACCCCATTATGCTTTAATGGTATGAACTTATTTAGAGGAAATCTTCCCCAATAAATGGATTGGATGAAGAGGTACTATTGAGTGGCCAGCTAGATCGCCAGACCTTACGCCGCTGGATTTTTTTCTATGGGGTTATCTCAAGAACAAAGTATATGCAACACAACCAACTAGCATTGTAGACCTCAAAGACAGGATAACTACAGAAATAGGGAATATTTCACCTCAAACTTTAAACAAACTTAAGGAGGAGTTCTAAAGGAGACTGTGCTATTGCCAACAACTAGGTGGAGAACATTTTGAGCATTTATTTTAATGTGTTTAAATCAAATACATCAGCTATTTTATGTATGTGTTTAATAATTGTAAAAATAAAAATTTCACCCTGTACAATTCATAATTGACCATACATATTTAGTTTATTGAAATCGGTTCATTAAGGGGATTTCAAAAATATACAAATATACAGGGTGTTTCATTAAAAAAAGAGAACACCGACTATAGCAGATTTACGTGAATCACCCTGTACATTTAAATTTATGTTTACATAACGCACAACTGAATTCAAAAGTTGACGTGTCTCAGCATTTTTTATAATTTTCTAAAATAATGTCATAAAGAATTTTATTCCATAAGTGGTTTCCACACTGTATATATTCTTTTGGGGTAAGGGATGTCGACCTATAACAAAGATTCTGGTGTTTACTCTTTATTCATAAAACCAAGCTTTCGGAACTTCTTTGTTCCTTCATCAGGGTAACTGTAATCATGCAAAATTGGTTCTTTTAAAGATCTTGAATACTACAATACACGTGTCTACTTACTGAATTTTGAGGTTGAACCAAGTGTGCAATTAACATTTGTTGTTAAAATGATATATCTTCTTATTATAATGCTGGTATCTAGTAAATTTTATCACCAAAATGAATTTATCAATAAAATACAAAATAAAATAAAATAATCCACAATTCACAATATATTTTCTTTCTACGCATCAAAAATATACTTTTGTCTCCTCTCAATGTGTCAAATCTTCTTTGATCAGAGAACGTCAAAGCCACAGACACAAACATCTTCCATGTTCCAAGTGACAGTTGGTTCTATGTTCACCCTTATTCATCGATAGGACCGTCAAAGAATGGTGTACGGGGGTACTCTAATAAGTAAGCATACACAGGGCTCAAATTTTGTACATCAGTTTTTTTGTTTATCGAACTACTTACATTTCTTATATGAATCATCTCTAATATGCATCGTTTTCTATAATTGTTGTTCATATCAAGGATCTTTACGTTTTGAAGGTCTGCAGTATGCGAATATTTGTTAGCGTGAATTGTTAGTGCACATCTGGAGTTGTTATTTTTTATATCGCTCTTATGTAGTGTCATTCTACTTTTTAGCCACTGGGATGTTTGGCCCACGTAGGTCTGGTGGCAGTCCAAGCCACCGGGTGTACGATGGGTTCAAAACTCAGCCCAATTTTATCATCGTATGTAATGGACTACCTTCTGAACAAGTGCATACCAAAGCTGCCTTATAGACTTGCCTTCATAAAAAAGTACGTAGATGACTTGATCTTAGCACTACCATCTTCAGGTATTGAAATAATTTTACACACATTTAATAGTTCCAATGAACACCTGAAATTTACCATCGAGAAAGAAGACGACAGACAATCCGTACCCTTCCTAGATACCAGAGTTTGCAGAGTGGGTGCCAGAATAAAACTTGACTGGCATAAGAAAGAAACAGCTTCAGGTAGATATATACACTTCCTTTCAGACCACTCTATAAATACAAAAATAAATTTCATCAGAGAACAAAAGAATAGAGTCAAGAAAATTTGTGATCCAATGTTCCTCGACACCGCCTTAAAAAGGTTATTTACACTTTTATCAAAGAATTCGTACCCTATAAAGATGCTAAAAAAACTCATTTTCTCGACATCTGAGACTGAAACAACGAGATTAAATACTATCCAAAGAGTTTCAGGAAATAACAACGAGCCAGTTGTACACCGCTGCCTTTCCAATGTACAACATATCACCAGGAAAATAAAGAAATGCTTTATTGATGAGAAATCCCTTAAAATAATACAAAAATCAGTTAAGAAGAGTTCAACTCTTTTCTCCAAATTAAAAGACCCCGTACCAGATATCCTAAAGTCAAATGTAATTTATGAGGTAGAATGCTTGGACTGCCACCAGACCTACGTGGGCCAAACATCCCAGTGGCTAAAAAGTAGAATGACACTACATAAGAGCGATATAAAAAATAACAACTCCAGATGTGCACTATCAATTCACGCTAACAAATATTCGCATACAGCAGACCTTCAAAACGTAAAGATCCTTGATATGAACAACAATTATAGAAAACGATGCATATTAGAGATGATTCATATAAGAAATGTAAGTAGTTCGATAAACAAAAAAACTGATGTACAAAATTTGAGCCCTGTGTATGCTTACTTATTAGAGTACCCCCGTACACCATTCTTTGACGGTCCTATCGATGAATAAGGGTGAACATAGAACCAACTGTCACTTGGAACATGGAAGATGTTTGTGTCTGTGGCTTTGACGTTCTCTGATCAAAGAAGATTTGACACATTGAGAGGAGACAAAAGTATATTTTTGATGCGTAGAAAGAAACTATATTGTGAATTGTGGATTATTTTATTTTATTTTGTATTTTATTGATAAATTCATTTTGGTGATAAAATTTACTAGATACCAGCATTATAATAAGAAGATATATCATTTTAACAACAAATGTTAATTGCACACTTGGTTCAACCTCAAAATTCAGTAAGTAGACACGTGTATTGTAGTATTCAAGATCTTTAAAAGAACCAATTTTGCATGATTACACTTACCCTGATGAAGGAACAAAGAAGTTCCGAAAGCTTGGTTTTATGAATAAAGAGTAAACACCAGAATCTTTGTTATAGGTCGACATCCCTTACCCCAAAAGAATAGAAATATCCAACGACCCTTACTTGAAGAATGTCATATATATATATATATATATATATATATATTCTTTCGAACTTTTGGCTGACAATATTTAGTTAGCAAACAATAAAGCATATAGATCAGGGGTTAGTGACGGGGTGTCATACAATTCGGCGTATGACATAAAAGCCTAGGGAAAAAACCCCAGTAAAAAAAAAACCCTGGCTCCCCGTCTAAGTGTGAAAATACAAAAATAAGCTGAAATATATTTCAGGGACTTCTTTCTTCAAGAGTGATCTTCTATTGATGGAGAAAGAGACTTCTTCAAGGTGCTCACATTGAATCTGGAAATAAAAAGACAAATGCAGAAAAAAGAACTGATTAACAAAAATACGTATCATATTCGTTTGAAATTTATAACCCATTCCAAGAAAGAGTTGGAAACATCATGAGTAGCCCTAAAACCATCTTGAAATGTATATATGGGACAACTATTGATGAGATGAGGTATTGTTTCTTCTGCTTCTCCACATTCACAACTTGCGCTAGGAACTGAGTTCCATTTAAATAGCATGCCATTGGTACGACCATGACCTGTTCTCAAACGATTAAGAACTGTCCAAATTTTTCTTGGAAGATCAAAACCAGGAACTTTTTCAGAAGGATCAGAAACGAGATACTTATTGAACATTTCGTAAGAATTCCACTCAGTCTTTCATAATTCTTTATCACATATGTTCATATTGAAGAACGTATTATGCCATAATGGTTTACGTGACTTCAATGTGGGAATTCTATTTTGTGGAAAATATGAAATAATTGGGAATAAATTGGGAAAAGAATGATATTTATTCCAAGAATTCAGAGCTGCAGTCTGTCTGCGAATATGGGGAGGGACAATATTAGACAATACTGGTAACCAATGAACCGGTGTTGATCTTATGGTGCCAGTAATTATTCTCATGGATGTATTCAATTGTGCATCAATTTTTTGTGTATGTGCACTATTAAACCAAACAGAGCAACAATACTCAGCTGCAGAAAAGACTAGGGCTAGAGATGCTGTGCGAAGAGTGGAAGCATCAGCACCCCAAGACGATCCAGCTAATTTCTGAACAATATTATTCCTTGTTTTCAGTTTTAGACTCAGATCATTTAAATGAGCCTTGTAATTGAGAGATGAATCTAATTTAACTCCTAAGTATTTTGGATAGAAATTGTGTTTGATAGGAGAATCATTGAAAGTTACAGCTAATTTTCTATATTTTTCATGATTATTCAGATGGAAACAAGATACCTCTGTTTTGTTGGGATTTGGAGATAATCGCCACTCGATAAAATAATTCTTTAAAATTTCCAAATCAGATGACAGTATGTTTTCCAGAGTATGGAAATCCGAATGTTGGTAAGCAATAGTAATGTCGTCAGCATAAACAAATTTTTGAGATGATGTAGTGGGCAAATCACTTAGATATAAATTGAAAAGTAAAGGAGCTAAAACTGATCCTTGAGGAAGACCGTTTTGAAGTTGCTACTCTTATTGACAATAAAAACACGAAACCTTCTATCAGATAACATATTTTCTAATAATCGTACCATTTTCCCACATTTCAGATGGGTATAGAGTTTGAACATTAATCCATCTTTCCACACAGTATCATATGCCGAAGATAAATCGATGAAAGCAGCTCCTGTTTTCAACCTATCATTGAAGCCTGATTCTATGAAAGTTGTAAGGCTGAGAACCTGATCCGAACAATTTCTGTTTTTTCTAAAGCCTCCCTGGAAATTTTGTAAAGCATTTTCTATAGAAGATTCAATTCTGAAAAGGATTAGCCTTTCTAATATCTTGAAAGGAACACTCAATAAACTGATGGGTCGATAACTACTAGGATCACAAGGATTTTTTCCTCGTTTCAAAATCCCTATTACTTTAGCCTTACGAAACTCGGAAGGAAAGTTTCCCGACTTCAGAATATTGTTATAGAAAGACAATAACCAAGACAAGGCCTTTTTTCCTAAATGTTTGATGAATTCTGGATTTCGAGATTTGGTAGATTTGATTGCAGCCCTCAATTCGTCTATGTTGAATGGATGTGACACATGTTCTAAAGTAGGAGCTGAATTCCTGAATATCTGCAATTTTTTCTTCATATTCCTCATTTTAGATTGGGATAAATTGACTGATTCAGAGACATTAACTAGGCGGCGTGCGATTAAATTAGGATCAATTTTTGATGATGAGGAGGTAAGATGAGTAGCTTCACCTAATTTTCTCAATATATCCCATGAACTCCTACTCGAATGTGTAAAATTCATTTTTGATACAACACTATCCCATTTCTCTTTCCGGCTTGTATTGATAGAATTCATAAGCCTTTCACATTTATCAACGGATGGTGATTTTTGATAGTCCTTGTACAGATTATCGGTTTCTTTCGACCAACCTGGAATATAATCTTTCCGGAAACCTCTTGGAACGAACTTTTTTGCTGCGGTTTTCACAACACCTAAGAATCTGTGATAGTTATCATGAGTGGGTTTAATCCATCTGATATCACTGTCTACCTTCTTAGCAAATTCAATCCAATTCGCTTTCTTGAAATTCCAACGAGGTCTTTTTAAACATTCTGAATATTGAATTAAACTTCTTGAAGTCAACAGTATAGGCCTATGTTGACTATGAGGAAAAACTCCTAAAATTTGACGCTCTTCAGGAAGCGGTTTGCAAGTATTGTCACAAGACACTAGGCAGAGATCAGGATTGTAGCCTCTATTCCATCGAGACGAATGAAAAGAAGGTACATCTTTTCCATCAAAAATTAAATAGATATTATTATCTTCCATCCAGTCAGCTAAAGCTATTCCACTTCTATCATTATTATTATAATCCCACATTACGTGGTGAGAATTAAAGTCACCGCAATAAATTGAAGGGTGAGGAAGATTCATTTCCAAATTTCTTGGCCAAATAGTACTTGGAGGTTTATAAATATTAACGATAGAAATATTACAAAATTTGAAAGAGATATAGAAAACACCCTCAAATTCGCCTTTTTGGATTAACTCGATATTGTGAATCAATGATTTTTTAACATAACAAGCTAAACCGTAAATTTTACTAAGGAGATAACCAATGAACACATAACCTTTTATGGTTCCTCTTTGACGAAGATTTTTTTCAGTATCCGCATGTGTCTCTTGAAGAAGAATAATCTCAGCACCGTAGTCCTTTGCTAATTTTGAAATATAATCACTCTTGTCCTTAGAAATACCCTCTATATTCAGATCCAATACACAAAATTTGTCGCCAATCTGCAAGGAGGATTCTTCGAATCGGGTCTTGCGGTCCAAGTGATGATTTTTCAGATCTTCTGATGTTGGAAGTCTGCTATGGAACCCATTCAAAGGGAAATCATCATCCATAGTTGGGGAAGTTTCTGATATAATACTTATTTCATTTAAAAAATAGCAGAGGAAAAATTATCGACTGACTTTTATTATGACAAGTGTCATATATTATATAATGAAACGATGAAAACCAAAGTTATTAAAACAAAACTTTGAACATAGAAAATATTCAACCATTCTTTTCAAATAACTGGTTCGTATTATATAATTGAGAAGTCTTAACAAAGAGGAGATATATTTATGAAACCAATAAGAATGCTAGCCAAGATATGAATAGTACCTAGGCTTTGACGCCTTCGAATACGTAGAATAATCTAACCAGCGCATGCGCCTAACCGAATGACGTGTTGTGAAACTCGAATCGCTCATTTCAAAATCGGAACGAATGTCATTCATCTTGAAATGCACAAGTATAAATTATGCTTGACGCACAAATATCTGTATTACAAAAATACACGTACACAACCATCATCAGGTTATTCCCCGAAATAATTATATTACGTGTCAAGTCCACCAGAAAAATGAGCGCCAAATATCAAAAAACGGTGATCCAGATCTACAAGAAGAGTTTTGCTCATGCGCAGTAGTGATGGTCTTACATATTCGTTATCAATTTTCAGTGCATTTAAAATGAAATTCACAATATATATCTAATATATATAATAATGTTGTTTTGGGAGAAACTTGTGTTTTTAAAAAAACTTCTACTTTATTTGGAAACAACTATACAAGCAATGTATTACTTGAGAAGATCAAATCTATATTTTTCGTACTTCATTAGACGTCTCTCCTATTTATAATAGTTAAGAACAATGGGAACATTGTATAGCAATGAGAGCATTGTGGAGAGGCGTCGCAAACAGCACAATAACAATTAATGCGATAAGCAATATGCTGATTTAACAAAATACAACAAGGTAATATGCATTTCCTTATGGATTGATACACTGTTGCAATAATTAGAATACAGGGTGGATAATATCTAATTCCTTCCCCTTTGGATAAAAGTATCACCCTGTTTGGGTGTAGTTTTACATAAATCTTTTTTCTTTTGAAAATATTTAACAATAAAATAAGTTATAATTATTAAAATTATTAAAATTAACATCAGACTGAATTCACTTGGCTTCATCTTCCATTCTTCGATTTCTTCTGAATTCACGTCTGGAACATTGATTTCGTTGAGATCCTCTTCTTTGGAATCTTCTTTCTTGAAATCTTCTTTCTTGAATTCTTCTTTCTTGAGAGTATTTATTTTAGGCAGAATAATATATTTTTCTTCATCAATCGTAGTAACTGGGTGAATTTCCTTTTGATCATTACTAATTACACATTTTGATCGTAAGATTGCAGTTTTAGGGATGAAATGGTATTTCGTTTGTTGTAAACACTTTTATTTAATTTCCAAATTATTTGTGGAAAGAATATTTCCATCTTCTAAAAGTTTCAGATTGGCTGTTGGGGTAACACTTGATTTTGGGCAATTTTCCATTTGTTTTTTCAGAATATTCGTTAAGCACTCTGGGGGTTTATTAAGAGAATCTTGGTCGCACAGGAAATCTTCTTCTATGGAGTGGCACTGACTCGTTGACCATTTTAATTCCTCGTTTTGTGAGAGCATATATGGTTCGGAATATGGTAGGGTTAAATTGTTTTGAGTCAAGTAGTAGAACTTGTAGAGATTAAAATTTTCTTCATAAATTGTTGGAATTGATATTAGAAAAAGTAAAACTTTATTTTTGAATATCACTTTTGTGTGGCATATCTGATAATAATCTTTCAAATGATTCACAGGTATAATAGTGACGTTTTTGACCAATTCTACAAACTTGGCATACGGTAGAATAGATTCATGAAGAACATGTAATCTTGCAAAACTAACCGCAATTTGAATTTCGTCTAAAATATTTTTTATATCTTTTATTTCGAACATCATAAGGTGCATTTGCTCAACTTCTCTGAGTGCTGGACAATTTTTAATAAATTATAATTT
Source organism: Micraspis discolor (assembly GCA_030674115.1). Classification (NCBI taxonomy): domain Eukaryota; kingdom Metazoa; phylum Arthropoda; class Insecta; order Coleoptera; family Coccinellidae; genus Micraspis; species Micraspis discolor. Next base: position 41,627 of record JARTUT010001829.1, on the reverse strand, counting down.
TCCAATAGTTTTTTAAATTTTTCATTGTATTTATTCTTCAAATCATTCACCACTGTTGCAATTTGCTTCTGATTCCTCATTAGTATTTCCTCATTTTTCTCAATACTATTAAAATAATTTTTATATAATTCTTCATCGTCGGAATCTAAGGTTCCGAAGAGTATTTTCGTTATTTTTCCTCCAACATTAATTAATCCTCTCTTAATTCTCACTTTATCATTTAGTAATTCTTCCAGACTTCTGATATTTATTAAATTTGATTCTTGAAGATATCGGTAATGAGCCGTTTTAGAAAAACCTAATTTTTGGTCTTTTAGTTCATTGATTTCTTTTTGATATTTAAGTATTAGTTTCTCAATTTTTTCTAAATCAATATGATAAATAAGCTGTATGTTTCTTTTTGTTATATAAGCTTTACCTAATAAAATTGGTAACACATTGCTTTCTAATGGTATTATATCTAAGGAAGACACAATTATTGTCTGTAATATTATATTTACGTTGGCTAGAGTATTCATTTTCGACCTGAAATGAAATGATTTCGATTACTTTTTTCTTTGTTTCAATATTTTTTTATGATAAATATGCTTATTTTTTGTATCCTCAATTCTATGAGAATCTATCTCACGCGTATCGATTTGCTTGAAAACAGGATCTAGTTTTCTAGTAATTGGTTTTTTAATAAAAGTAGGATTTTCGTTTAATGTATAATGCGTAACAGCTTGTCTATCTTCATTTAATTTTCTAACGTGTTCAACGTTTTTATCTCGTTTTTCTTTTAGTTTTTCAGAAATATCATTCAAATTTTCGATATAATTTTCAACGTAATTTTCTATTCTTTCTTTATGTGATTTTTCAATCGGTAAGGAATAATTCAAATCGGCTTTAATTATTTGCATTGTGGTCATCTCAAGACTTGAGTGATATGAATTGTTATAACTTAATATTGCCTGAGCTAATTTATTTTGAAAGGTCAGGTTGCTTTTTTGAATTGTTCTTATGTTCTATAAGGGTAGAGTGGAATCTTTCTACGAGAGCATTCGAATTAGGGTTATAGTTTGTAATATAATGAATTTCAATTTGGTGGATTTTACAAAAATCTTGAACTACATTATTTTTAAATTCAAGTCCATTATCGCATGTTATTTTGTTCGGAACACCGTAATGACTGAAAAATGTTACTAATTTGTTAACAATTTCTATTCCAGTTTTCTGTAGTAATAAGTAGCATTGACCTAATCTCGAAAATGAATCTATTATACTTAAGCAATAGTTTTGTCCGAATCTTATCGTATCACAATAAATATGCGAGAAAGGTTTTGCTCCTATAGGGTTCGTTTTAAAATTTAGTTTTATAGGGGTTCTTTCATACTTATTTTTTTGACAGATTTCACATGCATTAATGTAATTTCGTACATCTTTATCCATACCAGGCCAATAATACTTTCGTTTTAAACTTGATAAATTTTCAAGTAATCCACGATGGATAGTTTTTGTCTCATGATACTGTTGAATTCTCAACATTTGTTCTTCTTGATCTTCGACATCTTCTAAAAATATCTTTGAAATTTTGAAACTCAAAGTTTTGTAGTTAAATTTATTTTGCAAGGTTTTTCTAATTCTTCAGATGTGAAATATATTGTATATGATTTTTGAGGATGGATAAATCCTTTAATGAATTGAAATATATCATTTTCAAAGGATTCTACATCAACTCTTAGCCTGAGTTTATCTCCAAATAATTTTATTTTTGTTACATTAAATTTTGTAGCTTTTTTCATAATGATTTGTAAAGAAAAGGCATTTACGCATCTTTCGGTATAAGGAATTTCTAAAATCGGATTTTCTGCACTGCTATGAACAGTTATATCGCTATGAATAATGATATTTTTATTTTTTAATTCGCTTAGATCTTCAGTAGTTAAATTTGGTAGTTCATTACCAGGTTCTACTAAAAGATCAATACATTCGTCCAACTCTTCATCAGTTATTTGATTTGCTATTGATAGTGAATCCTCTTCAATGGGATTTATTTCGATATTTTCCATAAAATTAAAATCTTTATCATTTTGCTCTTTTCTTAAATAATAAATAGTTATTTTAATATCTGATTCATTAAAAATAAACTTGATCATCTAAAGAATAACTGACCATTCTAATTTATCTAGTCCACTTGCAATCTTAGGAAGAGCTAAATATCTATCATTATTAAATTTACACAAGTCTCGCAAATTCATCAAAGCTCGGAATAAAGTTTCATATTTTGGTTTGTCGTAATAAAATTCTTTGGTTATCAAATAATAAATATTTCTATTATCGATTTTAATCGAGGCTACTTCGCCAACCGATTTATTTTGTGCATTTATTTCTGACACATTTCCATATTTTGTTTTAAAAGTTAATGCAATGCCTTTGTTCATTTTTAAGTCTTTAGAAACACAGTGTGCTAGTGCATATTTATTAGAAGTATGAAAAAGATTTCCTTCTTTCTCTAAAATATTAGGGTTATTAATTGTCTCCTCTTTTAATTGTAAAAATTTTTCATATGAAATTTCTTCATCCTCTTGAACAATTCTACTTAGAGTATCCGTATTTATTCGACTTCGTTTTTCTTCACGTTGGCATTTAGGATATTTATAATTTTTAGAATAAACAGGAATTTTATCCACTGTACGAATTTTATGTTTGATTTGTTTGGAAACATTCAGTAGTTGCAATGCATCTTCATTTGTTCGTAAAATTTTCAGTAATTGAGAAGCTATCTCAGGTTTTAAATGAGAAGAAATGAGAGTTTTTGACACACTTGGTTTTTGAATGGAATTCTACAGTATTCATTTTCTAAAACTCCATTTTTAAAATCAATTTTCAAATTGTATTTATTGAGGAAATCAGTACCTATTAAACCATCATAATTCTTATGAAATTTATATAAAATAAAAGGATGATAATCTTCGATATTTAATTCAGCAAAAAGAGGTATAAGTACTTTTTCATTTGAGGTTTGTGATCTGAAGCAAGCTGTAAGAGTAGCGTTTTCTTGAAAAATATTCTCCTTAAAATTGTTATAAGCAAATTTTGGATCTATTAAACAAACTGAACAACCACTATCAATTAATAATTTACATTTAGGATATTCAAATTCGACGTAAGGTAAATGATTCATGTTATCTACCGAATTATTTAGGTCAATGAATCTTTTTCTTTGTCGTCGCGAAAATTTCGATTCTTTGAATAAAAACCTTTAGAAGTTGAAGGTTGTGAATTATTATAATCAATTCTTTTATTTTCATTACTATTTTCTTCTATATTTGTCAATTCCTCGGAAATAAAGTTTGTTGTTGTTGATTATTGAAATATCTACGTTGAGGATAATTTTGATACTGTGTAGAATATGCAGCTCTCTTTTGGGGATAATTTCTAGTTTGTATCGACATTTTCTCCGGTGGGGTTGTATTCCTATAATTTGGATCCGGTTTAAACACATTGTGTGAATTATTCGCACTGTATATTTGCTTTATGGGCTGATTCGCATTCTGTGATTCAAAACGATTGTAAGAATTCGAATAAAATTGTCTCGTCGTATTAACAGGTTTATTGAAAGTAAAAATACCAGACTTTTGCGGAGTCAGCTGAAATTTGTTACGACGGCTTTTATCTAAGAACTCATACTGAGTCATGTTACTAATGTAATCTTTCACTGCGTTGACTGTTTCGTCGAACGATAAATTATTATTAGTTATCAAGTACGTTCTCAATTCCACTGGCGAATTTGATATTAGTACTGTGTTACAAATTTTTAGAATATTTGTTTTATACAACAATTTTTCCGGGTCTGCCATATTATCGGCATCAATTCTATAATTTATTCTTATTTTCATAGCAATTATTTGCTCAATAAAATTCAATAAATCTTGGTTCTGTTTTTGGCTCTGTAACACTAAAAGTACACTCAATTTGTGAACACAAATAATACACCCGATATTGTTCAATACTTTATTTGATAACTCTCCAAGGATGTCTCGAAACAGAAAATAATTATGTCTCGCAATGAAAGGTGATTTCTGTAATCCGTCACAGAGTCGAATGTCCCCTGTACTTCATCTCGGTCCCATATATGGTTCCCCTTTTGCCGATCGTGCGTTAATGGTTCCTGGATTTACGCACCTTCAGCATTCTGATTGTTACATTCGGCCATCCTATGAAGATCTGTCCGCAGATCCAAGCATGTCATCATCTGAAACAAAGGAGATATAATATCTTTAAAGATTATACCATTATGTTTTCGCCTTATCTTTTTGTAATACGTGTTCATCTCACATGGCCATCATTTGGCTACTTTGATCAGTGCCTATCATGTAAACCTGATGCTTTCACAGTGTACAACCATTTTACATGACCCACTATTTGATCATCGTAGCTCAATGATTATCTTGTAAAACTTGACCCATTATGCGATTATGTTGATCAGTGCGTAAAACCTGATGCTTTTATAGAGTACATCCATTTTACATGACCCACTATTTGATCATCGCAGGTCAGTGCCTATCATGTAAACCTGATGCTTTTATAGTATCATCCATTTTACATGATCCATTATTCGACTACGTTGATCAGTGCGTATCATGTAAACCTGATGCTTTCATAATGTACATCCATTTTACATGACCCACTATTTGATCATCGCAGGTCAGTGCCTATCATGCAAACCTGATGCTTTTATAGTATCATCCATTTTACATGACTCACTATCGACCCCATAATGCACTATCTTTGTGTTTTTATCTTCAAAACATGGATTCTTACCTTTCAATATAATCCATGGTTTCATTTTCTCTACAGGAACAACCGTCTTCATTTTACGATAGTTCTCTCTTATATCTTGAACCTCGTACCTGTCATTAAGTAGCACTTTGGTCACCTTGAATGGCCCTTTGAACTTTGCCAACAACTTTCTACTCGCCCCTGTAGAAGGTGAATCTGTCCTTAAGACCATTACAACTTCACCTTCTTTGTACAATCTGGGCATTTTTCTTGATTTGTCAAACCTCTCCTTTTGCTTTCTCTGATCATCGGTTAATTTTTTTGAGATATTTTCTCTCAACTCATTTAGATTTGCTCGCTCTAGTTCCTCCTGAACAGTATTTAGGATCTGAGCCTCAGCCACATTTTTCCCTTTGTAACCTGCCAAAGCTTCCAGAGGTGTTGTACCGATTGCTGTATTGAAAGTCATATTCAAAGAACTCTGAATCTTTTTGACAACGGTATCCCACCGATCTTCGGTAACGCCAGTAGCACTACATGCCAATGCATTTAATATTGTACGGTTATACCTTTCGCACTGTCCATTCGCCCTTGGCGTGGCTACTGCGTTTAATATATGTTTTACACCATAGGTTTCACAAAACCCCTTGAATGTCGATGAGGTGAACGCTGAACCTCTGTCCGACACAATTCTGGTTGGTGCTCCAAAAACGAACATAACGTTAGTCAAAGCGGCAATTACTGGTTTCACAGTTACATCTTTTACTGCTTCGATAAAACAAAATTTTGTAAATCCGTCAACAACAACTAAGAGATACTGATTACGTTTCTTGCTTTTAATGAAGGGTCCCAGATGATCTACATGGACTGTGTGAAAAGGAACAGGAATCTTTTCAATAGGGTGCAAATACTCCTCCTTTTTGCCACTGTTTTTTTGTAATAGAGACAAGAGAGACACGACTCCACATATTTTTTTACATATTTCCGTAGTTGGGGAAACCAGTAATTTTCAACAAATTTTTTCACGGTTTTCTCGAGTCCAAAATGACCTCCTTCATCGTGACACAACCTACAGATTTGCCACCTACATGATCTAGGTACCACCCACAAAGGTCTGCCCTCTTGCATCTTTTTATATACTTTTTCATCACGTAACTCATATTTATCGAAATACTGTTTAGTTGACCTATTAACAGTTCCTTCCTTCAAAACTGTACGAATAATTCTAAGTTGTTCATCTTGCATTTGAGCTACTAATATCCAGTCGGATTCAGTCACATCAATCATTGTCACGTGAAGATAATCGTGTATCGGGTTTCGACTAAGGGCGTCTACATGTCCCATTGCCGTCCCTGCTCGATGAGTGACGGAGAAGTCGTAATCTTGTACCTGAAGCCACCACCGTCCAACTCGTGGTATCATATCTCGTTTCGTGAACGTCGCGCGTAACGCACTGCAGTCCGTAACAATCTCAAACTTAAGGCCTAATAAGTAGACTCTAAAGTGCTGTAACGCTAATACCACAGCCAACGTCTCTAGTTCATACGAATGATACATTCGTTGTTCTGGGCTCGTTTGCTTACTAAAATATGCAACAACATGTGACCGTTTTTCATTGAATTGAATAAGCATCGCACCAAAACCTATACTACTAGCGTCAGTGTGCAATTCGGTTTTCAACTCTGGGTTAAATATTGCCAACACAGGGCGTGACACTAAAATTGACTTGACTTTATTAAATGCTTCTTGTTGTTCAATTGACCAAGCGAATGTAAAGTCCTTTTTTAACAACCTTGTGAGCGGTTCCACCAATAAACCATAATTTTTTATGTATCTACGAAAATACCCAGACAGCCCTAGAAACTGTCTAACTTCTTTTACATTAGTTGGTTCTTTCATATCCATAACGGCCCTTGTTTTATCTTTTCCAGGTCTCACTCCGGAGGAACTTATTTCACGTCCCAAATAATCAATTTGGGACTGGAAAAAGTTGCATTTACTTAATTTGAGTGTGAGATTGCCCTGCCTCAAAACATCTAATACAATTTTTAGTCTTGACAATGCTTGTTCCACGCTGTGTGCCGGAATTATAAGGTCGTCCAAATAGGCAAAAACAATTTTATTCAAATAATCCTTAAGCACCATATTTATTAATCGCTGAAAAACAGCTGGTGCGTTCGTTAACCCGAACGGCATTCTTGTAAATTCATAATGGCCTGTTGGTGTGATAAAGGCAGTTTTATCAACCGAATCTCTGTTTACTGGCACTTGATAGTAACTCGATGCCAAGTCTAAGGTGACGAAATATTTATGCCCACCCAGCATATCGATCTGATCATCGATCAATGGCAGCGGGTACTTTTCTTTGACAGTAATGGCATTTAACTTGCGATAGTCGACACACAAACGATAATCACCCGTTTTCTTTTTAACTAAAAGGACGGGGCTAGCATATGCTGACTTTGAATCTCTAATTATGCTATTACACAAAAGCTCTTGTAGCAACGTATCAAGTATTTTTTTCTCATACACAGACATTCGATATGGATTATAAACAATAGGGTCACTCGTCTTGCAAGTTATTGTAAATTCAACCAATTCTGTTTTACCCAGCTCTTTCAGACTAAATGAAATTCTATCCCTATTCTCTCAAAAGGACAAGTACTTGATTTTTTCCAAATCTGTGACATTGCCAAAATTCAATGAATCTAACGATATTTGATTCTGTGAACCGTCACCTGCCTCTATGGAACAAACATTCATGAGCCGAAAAGTGTCTTTACATTTAAACATAGCTATTTGAGGTTGATTCAAATAATCACACCCAACAATAACATTATACGAAAGACAATCGTCATTTATTATGAATGCACTAACAGTGCCTGCCGACTCGTCAATCTTGACATGAGCATTACCAACATCTTTACAGATCATGTAATTACCCATAAAACTTTTTAAAGATACAGCATTATCAATCGCAATACTTTTGATGTTCAACCTTGCAGCAATCGATTTTTTATAAGGGTACAATTGCTCCCTGTGTCTATTAAGCAGTTATCTATCATTTCTCCATTAATTAAAACACCTTTCGTGTACATGTTACTTTTTTCTTAGATCTACGGAGTTTACCTTAAAATCTTGTTTCTTATTACGGAAACAGTCAATTTTTTTATGACCAACCTTTTGCAAAGATCACATCTGACAACACTCTTTGGACAATCTTTCACAAAGTGTGGCCCCCTGCAATTAAAGCACGATCTATCGATACGATTCTTAAACTTGACTGATTTTTCCTTGTCGGCGTTACTCGATCTTTCTTTCACCTCTAAGCAATTGCGACCATTACTAGATTTTTTTGAAAACACGTCTTGGTTTACATTGTCTAAATAGTTAACTAACAGACCAACCGTATTGAAATTAGCGGCCCTAGCAGCCAGTTTTATATTCTCATTACTGATGCCTTCTATAATGCAATCCATTAAATTAACATCACTTATTTCCAAATTTAACCTTTTCAACATTGACAACTTTTGGAAACAATAATCACTGAATTTCTGATTGGGCATGTGGACATAATTTGCCGCATTAACAAACAATTTTCCAAATCTATTTTTACACGGAAATGTTTCCAATAACGACATTTTCAGGTCGATCCACCCTCTGAACTGCTTTTTCTGTGAATCATACCATTTCCTTACGTTACCTCCCATTCTAGAAGTTGTAAGCTTTATGAGTAAATTATTGTCCCAATTATAAATTTCACTGAGTTCATCAACCTTTGTCACCCAATCCTCTGAAGTCATATTTTCATTGGAACCATCGAAGATGGGTATAAACGATTCATCTACACTTAAACTGGTGTATCTACTTACAGTTTTCTCTCGTCTTAACTTTTCACTTTTCTTTAACAATTTTTTTAACTTCCTTATTTGTCTCTGAGCACTACTAGAATCACTAGATGACGAATCCGAACTAGAAGACCGTCTTCTACTCCTCTTTTTATTTTTCGCCATACTTCGCCGTGAATAATCCCACTTCTGAATTTGTAACACTAAAAGTACACTCAATTTGTGAACACAAATAATACACCCGATATTGTTCAATACTTTATTTGATAACTCTCCAAGGATGTCTCGAAACAGAAAATAATTATGTCTCGCAATGAAAGGTGATTTCTGTAATCCGTCACAGAGTCGAATGTCCCCTGTACTTCATCTCGGTCCCATATATGGTTCCCCTTTTGCCGATCGTGCGTTAATGGTTCCTGGATTTACGCACCTTCAGCATTCTGATTGTTACAGCTCATAAATTGCAAATTATGAATCAGAACATCTAAGTTTATTTTATCACCAAATTTATTATACAGAAATTGTTTCAAAACGTCCCATTCATCAGGGATATCAGAGGTTGACATCTCGGCTAATGCCCTGTCCGTTAATTTCGATTTTACTACTGCAAAGCAGTATCTTTTAACCATATCGTGTTCCAATCTAAACATGTCAAAGTAACTTTGAACACTTTTTATGAATGTGTGTAATTCATTTTCTTTTCCTGAAAATTTTGGAAGCAAAAATCCAAATTTCTCTGCCATAGTCAAATCTACTATTTCGTTTGCCATTCTTCTAGAATTTTTCTGTTTACGTTCACGAAAATGTTTTATTGACGTAATCGTGAAAATTCAATTAAAAAAAATCGTTACCAGATTTCAATTATAAAAATTAAGACTTTATTCAATGTCTTGTCAAATAATTAAATAATTATGTAATAGTTATGTAATAGGTTTTTTAATAAGATCCTAAAAACTTCATACAAGTTTTACGCTCAAAACTAGAAAAAGATTGATAATTTTTGGGCCAGAATTATTGGAAACTGGGGAAAAATAGAAAGGAATCTCTCACTTACGCAAATTTCCAATGTAGATCTTGGAGTCGTTGAAGGCGCTACTCGACAATCGGACTTCCTGCTTCTCCTCGTGAATTCTCCTTGTGCTAAATGGTTGAAACCAACAGTTTTTGACTCTCTGGGTGGACCTCTGTATCTTTACACTGTCAGGAACACACGCAGGTTTTCTTAAAACTGGCACAATCCCATTCTCGTCGCCAATAATGTTGTTTTGGGAGAAACTTGTGTTTTTACAAAAACTTCTACTTTATTTGGAAACAACGATACAAGCAATGTATTACGTGAGAAGATCAAATCTATATTTTTCGTACATCATTAGACGTCAAACAATAACAATAATCAAAGCCTGATATATATATATATATATATATATATATGTCGGGTTCAGAACGTCTTCCGACGTTGTCCGACGCCTTGCCTCCATCTTTGCCTATTCTCCCAATCAAATTCTTGCAGGTCTCTAGTACTCATGGCCTTAACTACACCCTGCTTCCAGTTAGTTTTCGGCCTTCCTCTTTTCCTACGTTCTGCTGGCTGCCAGTTCATTACCTGCTTCGGGAGTCTTGTTTCTGACATACGTTGTATGTGGCCATACCAGGTTAACTGCCTCCCTTCGATATCATCCATTATGGTTCCTTCAATACCCATCATATCCCTAATAACATCATTCCTAATTCTGTCCCTCCTTGAAATCATTAATGACCTCCGTATTGCATCCATTTCAACTGCTCTCCTCTTGTATTTCTCGGTTAATCTCCAATTCTCAGAACCATATAACAGACTGGACTTTACCAATGTCTCATATATATTTAACTTTCTTTTCTTTGTGATATTCTTGTTCCATAGTATGCCATTGAGACAGGATATTGCCTTTTTGCCGTTGTTATCCTTTCTCTCTATTTCCCTATTGTCCGTTCCAGTTGAGTCAAAAATCACTCTGAGATAGTTATAGTCCAGGCAGTGGGTTATTATCTCATCACTGTCACCATCCAATATTAGATCACCCGGTTCTCCACCAACACAAAGATATTTGGTTTTCTCTAAGTTGACATTTAAACCCCACTTCTCGTATTCCTCGATCAGCTTGCGCATCATATATTCCATATCATCTTTATCACCGGATACAACCGCCTGGTCATCGGCAAACTGCAAAGTATAGAGGGTCATTTTATCAAGTTCTATGCCCATGCCATGAACTTTCTTTTTCCATAGCTTTAAGGCTGCAGCCACGTATAATCTAAACAATGTTGGAGACAAACAGCACCCCTGTCTCAGACCCTTATCAACAAGGAATTCATCAGTTATATATTTTCCCATTCTGATTCTTGATTTTGTCCCCGTGTATAGGCCTTTATAGCTTCTATGAGGGTGTGGTTGATGTTCGTGCTCTAATACTCCCCAGAGTTTCACTATCGGAACCGTATCGTAAGCTTTGTGCAAGTCTACAAATGTGATATGGACTTCCCGGTTAATTGCCGTCTTTTTCTCAATAATCTGTTTGAGGCAGAATACATTGTCGCTGCATGTTCTACCAGCACGAAAACCGCTCTGCTCTTCTTCCTCCTCCTGATCCTTAATTTCCTCCTCTATAAGATCTCTCAGTACTCTTCCATACAGTCTACTGAATGTGCTTGTTATCGATAGTCCTCTGTAGTTATTACATCGTTTCCTTTCACCTTTTTATAAACTGATATTATATAGGCAGATTTCCATTCCTCGGGAACAGGAGATCCATTCACGCACAAGTTGAATAGGTAAGTGATCACATTGTACAGTTTTTCAGTTCCATATTTCAGAAACTCAGCGTGTATACCCCCTCAGGTCCACAGGCTCTACCATTTTTCAGTCCCCTTATAGCTTTCTTGACCATATCTTCAGTTATCTCAACGGTTTCGCCCTGTATACCAATTCTTTCCGTCGTTGGTTCCCTCAAATATTCTTGTCTGTCTTCAGTAAGTAACTTCTTGTAGTAATTCAACCAAGTTTCAACTTCTATTATCTGTATGTTCTCTCTTTCTTTATGGGATGTTCGAACAGACTTTATGAACTTCCAAGCCTCCGTATTCTTCCGTCCGCCAATGTATGTATTCACCTCATGACATTTCTTATCCCAAAGTTCATTCTTTTTTTTCTGTATCAACTTTCTCCCATCACGCCTAATAATCCTGTATCGTTGAAGGTCATTTGGATCCTTTGTGCTTAACCATCGCAAATATAATTTTTTTCTTTTGTTTCACCAAAGTTTCTATCTCATCATTCCACCATAGATTTTTACCCATATGTTGTTTCTTCATACCTAACGCTTCTTTAGCCGCCCTTTGTATAATCGAAATGATATTATCATAGGTTTCCTGGAATGTGAGGTCTCGAAAATTCTGTAACAGGCTATTATCAAGTCTTTGCTGGTATAATCCCACTGTATTGTCATGCATAAAGCTATCTAGATTATACTCGATGTGCTCCAGTTTCCGTAAGCCCATACTCTGATAATCTGTATTTTTCACCTGATATTTTGGTGGAAAAAATACTTTGGCCCGTATTAGGAAATGATCTGATCCACCACCAAAAGCTCCTCTTAACGCTCTCACATCATTCACTTTAATGCTTGGCTTTTTGTTTAATAATGAAATAATCTATTATTGACCTGAGATTACGTGTTGGCTGCATCCAGGTGTATCGATGTATGTCCCTATGTTGAAGAATCCATTGGTGACTTTTAAGTTGTTGGTTTCACACAATTGTATAAGTCTGTTGCCATTATCATTAACTTGTTCTTCTCCATACGGACCTATAATATCATTGTTAGGCGATCTTCCTGTTCGGCTGTTGAAATCACCCATCATAATGACTTCTCTAGAGTTCCCAATTTTTTCGATAACATCATTGAGAGTGTCGAAAAATGGCTCCTTGTCAGCGGTCGATTCATCATCAGATGGGGCATAAATGGCCAGTAACGTAACATTATGCTGATGTAGCTTGATGTTCACTGTCAAAATATTCTCGTTTACCATTTCATAGTCCGATATTTTGTTCTTTAGTGTGGCCTTTATTAAGATGGACACTCCTCTTCTAGCTCGCTCCTCTTTCGGAACACCACTATATATATGGATATATTCACCAACTCGCTCAGTACCAGTGCCCTTCTTCTTTGTTTCAGTGAGGGCCACCACATCCATTCCAAGTTTTTCTATTTCCGAAACAACGATGTCGATTTTTTGTTTAACTCCCTGTATATTCCCATATTCATTAACATTTTTCTCTGCTTTTGTCGTTTGCCAGTAGATCCGTCCGTACATCCGAGGCGTTGTTTAGGCTTTTTAGCAAGATGAAATTTTTACGTATAGCAGGGAGCTAGCCTGCTGCTACAACCCTCCTCCTTTACCCAGGCTTGGGACCGGCAGCAGCACCGCCGAGTTACTCAATCCACCCGACGATACTCCAGGCGGAGTTTCAAAGCCTGATATTGGAAGATAATCAAAAGTATTTGGAGAGTGCAACAGAAAAGTTATCAGAATATTTGGACAGATTCGATACCACCTACAATTTAGCTGGCATTAAGGAAGAATTAGAGCAACAGAGTGGATCATGTGCCAGCTGTTGCAAGCTTCTTCTGAAACATATGAACGATATCGACTGAAATGAACTGAAAAAAATTAATTCCAATGTATCTACATAGACCATTTATAAAGGTACGATGTGAATATATTAATAGAGTAAATGCATGTTCAAAAAATTATGATGAAAATTGTAAAAAAAAATTATAATAATAAAATCCAATAAATGATATTCCTTGTTTTAATCCAAGTTAGTCAATTAATTGATTAATTTATATATATATATATTTTGTTTGTTTGAAATTTCTTGGGTGTATAGCTTTTATTTTACTAATAAAGGGTAATTGTTAAATTATTATTTTTCCAACATATAATTCGGCGTATCTACGCCTTTTTCAAGAAATTTCTTGTAAATTACATAATAATAAATACATTAATATATCAACAAACAACACAAAGTTTTTAAGTACTTCATTCAAATCGTCCGTCAAGATTTTATTTTTTCTATAATCCAAACTTCAATAAATCTTCAAATATTAAATATTTTCGTCAGCCATGAATGAAATAATGTGACGATGATTCGCTGTCACGATTTCGTTTTTCCAACTTCTTATTCCAATTTAATGCTGCGACACCTGTACGAATTAACCACCAAGTGATAATTCCAAATCTGGGTTTGAATTTGTTCTTTTCAATCTAGATGGAGTTAGTAGTAGAAGATTGAAAAATTGGTATTTCCTTATTTATGTTATAAGATTGAAATGAATTTGAGCCAAGTTCTTGATGTCTGTTTTATCGTTCATAGCTTTTTTTTCTTTTTTAATGTATATAATTTCTAGAATATTTCTAGTTTTGTTGTTTTTTTCTTTTTCCATGATAGAGAAGTTCTCAAAATCCATTTTATGTTTTTCTTTTTTAGTGCGGTCATTTTTTTTGCAAAGTTTGTGCCCATTTATTCTTTCCTTTATAAATTGTGTTGTCTGTCCTATTTTTACTTTTGGGCAATCCATACAATTCATTCGGTAGACACAATTCGAGATTTTATTATTTTGGATTTTTGATTTTAATTTTGTGTTTATGAATTTCAAATTATTTTTGTTTTTATGTGCTACTTTTATTCCATAATGATTCATTGATGTATTTAGTGCTTCTGATAAGCCCTGTATATATGGTAAGGATACATATTTTTGGGTTTATTGGGGTTTATTGGGTTCATTGGGGTGTATTATAAAGGCTAAAGGTTTTGTTTTTGAAGATCTTGTCTATTAGTTTTAGATGATATGATGATGTTATTAATGGCTAGTATTTCATTTGCTTTTTTTATTGTTTGTTTTCAGAACTCTGGACTAGTTAGTTTTAGAGCTCTATCAGCAATTCCTGACACGACACTTTTTTATGAACCATTGGAACTGCGGCTTCAAAGTTCAAAAATCGCCCACTCCAGATTGGTTTTGTGTACCAAATTGTCTTTACTTTTGTGTTTGTTCGTATGAGTATCAGATCTAAGAAATTGATTTTATTTTGTTTTTCTCACAGGTGAATTTCAAATTAGGATGGTAGCTATTGAATTCATTTATAATATCCTCTATTTCATTTTCAGGTGCTGTTGTAAGACAGTCATCAACAAAACGTTTGAAAAATGGTATTTTGTACTTTAATTTCTTTATAACCCCTTTCTTCCAGATCCTCCATTACGAGTTGAGCTATTAATGCAGAAATTGGAACCCCCATGCCACATCCATTAATTTGACAATAAAATTCATTTTTGAATTGGAAATATGAACTAGAAAAACATAGATCGACCGCTTTCAGAAATTCATCTCGTGGTAGGTCAGTATATTCCTTTATTTCGCTCCATTTTTTGGCGCTCTTGTTCACCTGAACAGAGTGCCTATCATTTTGCCCGAATGTCTGTAATTTTGGAATATCGAGCCGAAAATGGTCTCAATCGATTGGGTTCGACTCCCTAATGAAGAATTCGTGGCGAAAGTTGAGTCTGTCCGGCCGGCCGTATCCTCTCTAGCATCCAAAAGAATTCATCTAGAGTTTTCATATTTTCAGAATAGGTTAATTGTCCAAATAACTCGGTCAAGTTCGTTATTGGGCCAAATCCGTCGGATGGTTCAGTAGTTATGAGCATCTGAAATTTTGTTTCCTCAATAACTACTAGAATATCCATCCGATCAAGTTGATACTTGGAATATTATTGAGGGAGGCTGAAGCAAAACGGCTTGCAAAATTTCGCAGAAATTGTCACGCTAGAAAATTTTTAAAAATTCCCAAAAAAAATTTTCAATACTCAATATCTCCTAAGACTTCATTAAGATTTAAATAAAAATCCGTATATATATTGAGGTTACCGATATCTTACCCCTTCTCAAATTTCATTGTCGTAGCTTTCCTTCTGAAGATATGATCATTTTTTTTCATTTACTCAAGAGAAAAATAGAAATGTCATGAAGTCCGAGCTTTGTCATTGAAAGATTTGCCATCACAGATCGATATTCGTTTGACAACTTGCGGACCTAGATATCAGTGTCAGTTGGCGTAATATCAATCAAAATTTTCATAGAATTCATAGAGGTAGAATTCGATGTCGATGACGTTGTCAAAATTCAGAAAAGCACAGACGTAATATTAATCAAAAAATTTTTTATCATAGAGAAAGAATTTGATGGCGTTGTCAAAACTCAGAAAAGCAATGACGTATGTTTTTAGGAGAAGCATAGAACAAAATTTGGTGAAAATTATGAGTAGTTATTTCCAAATGGTGATAAAGGTTTGTTTATTCATTAGGCTTTCATATTTACATCACATTGTCCCATAGTACGGAAAAAGACTATTGTTCACCCGATCAGAGAGCTTATAGATTTGTTAAGGTTTGAATATTTACTCGCAAGTAGGTCAACAAGAGCGCCAAAGCAATCTGACCTCACGTCAGTGCTTACTAATTTTTAATAATAATGTCCTTTTCTATGTCTAACGGTAAATTTGTGTACAGACTGATGACATCCAGTGAATAGCTTTTCATCTTCTTTTAGTATATATATATTCTTTTGAATTTTGGCTGACAATATTTAATTAGCAAACAATAAAGCATATAGATCAGGGGTTAGTGACGAGGTGTCATACAATTCAAGTGTATGACATAAAAGCCTAGGGAAAAACCCCCATTAAAAAAACCTGGCTCCCTGTCTAAGGGCGAAATTACAAAAAATAAGCTGAAATATATTTCAGGTATTTCTTTCTTCATGGGTGATCTTCTATTGATGGAGACAGAGACTTCTTCAAGGTGCTCACATTGAATCTGGAAATAAAAAGACAAATGCAGAAAAAAGAACTGAATAACAAAAATACGTATAAATACATATTCGTTTGAAATTTATAACCCATTCCAAGAAAGAGTTGGAAACATCATGAATAGCCCTAAAACCATCTTGAAATTTATATATGGGACAACTATTGATGAGATGAGGTATTGTTTCCTCTGCTTCTCCACATTCACAACTTTCACTAGGAACTGAGTTCCATTTAAATAGCATGCCATTGGTACGACCATGACCTGTTCTCAAACGATTAAGAACTGTCCAAATTTTCCTTGGAAGATCAAAGCCAGGAACTTTTTCAGAAGGATCAGAAACGAGATACTTATTGAACATTTCGTAAGAGTTCCATTCAGTCTTCCATAATTCTTTATCACTTATGTTCATATTGAAGAACGTATTATGCCATAATGGTTTACGTGATTTCAATCTGGGAATTCTATTTTGTGGAAAATATGAAATAATTGGGAAAAAAATGGGAAAAGAATGATATTTTTTCCAAGAATTCAGAGCTGCAGTCTGTCTGCGAATATGGGAGGGACAATATTAGACAATACTGGTAACTAATGAACCGGTGTAGATCTTATGGTGCCAGTAATTATTCTCATGGATGTATTCAATTGTGCATCAATTTTTTGTGTATGTGCACTATTAAACCAAACAGAGCAACAATACTCAGCTGCAGAAAAGACTAGGGCTAGAGATGCTGTGCGAAGAGTGATATTTCACCTATAAAATCCTTAAAATTCCATGAATCTTTCACGTAATATTTATTTTTTCCAAGTATTGGTGTTAAACAATTTGCGATGTACTTAGATAACTTATAAATTGGGCTTTGCACACAGCTGATGATTGGTCTTAATGGTATATCCTGCTAATGTAATTTTGGAAGTCCGTAAATTTGGGGTGGATTTACATTATGAATTTTCAAGTCATTACATAATTTTTTGGGTAGTAAAGTTTTCTTTCCCATGATTTTATTAGATTATTATTTTTATTCTGAATTATGCTCGTTGGGACTTGTTTGGATTTGTTTGTAAGTAGTTTCATTATTAAAGAGATCATAATTTTTTTATTATAGTCATCTGTGTTCATCACTACCGTTTTATTTGATTTATCTGGCTTAAGGACTGTTATTTGAGGGTTCTGTCTAAGGAATGAGTTTGTTCTTCTGATTTTCTTATTTAGTTGTTATTGTTTTTTTATCAAGTTTTGTCGACTTTTTTTAAAATTGGTAATATTATTCACGACTTTATTTCGTATTTCTGCTTGAGTATCTTTATCAAACTTATGGAATAAATGTAGCACATAAAAACACAAATAATTTGAAATTCATAAACACAAAATTAAAATCAAAAATCCAAAATAATAAAATCTCGAATTGTGTCTACCGAATAAATTGTATGAATTGTCCAAATTATAAATAGGACAGGCAACACAATATATAAAGGAAAGAATGAATGGGCACAAACTTTGCAAAAAAAATGACCGCACTTAAAAAGCATGAACAAAAAGAAAAACATAAAATGGATTTTGAGAACTTCTCTATCATAAAAAAAGAAAAAAACAACAAAACTAGAAATATTCTAGAAATTATATACATTAAAAAGGAAAAGAAGCTATGAACTATAAAACAGACATCAAAAACTTGGCCCAAATTTATTTCAATCTTATAGCATAAATAAGGAAATACAAATTTTTCAATCTTCTACTACTAACTCCATCTAGATTGAAAAGAACCAATTCAAACCCAGATTTGGAATTATCACTTGGTGTTTAATTCGTAGAGGTGTCGCAGCATTAAATTGGAATAAGAAGTTGGAAAAACGAAATAATCGTGACAGCGCATCATCGTCACATTATTTCATTCATGGCTGACAAAAATATTTAATATTTGAAGATTTATTAAAGTTTGATTTATAGAAGAAAATAATATCTTGACTGACCATTTGAATAAGCTACGTAAAAGCTTTGTGTTGTTTGTTGATATATTTGTGTATTTATTATTATGTAATTTACAGGAAATTTTCGACTGTATTATATTCTTTGAAAAAGGCGTAGATACGCCGAAACATATGTTGGAAACATAAAATAAATAAAATAATAATTTAAAAATTATTAGTGAAATGAGTGCTATACACTCAAGAAATTTTAAACAAAAAATTTATATCAAAGCACAAGAAATTTTATAAAATATATATATATATATATACCTCAGATAACCTAATAATAATTTTGAAAACCTTGGAATATTTTACATCAATACTTTCGAAACTACATAATGATAATTCAACAGGTCATCCAAACTGGGACACCTGATATGTAAAAATAACCATTTTTTCAAGGAATTGCTAAATATCATACTGAGCTTTAAAGACCTGAAATCATCCCTTAGTTGATCCAAGAATATTTGATACAAAATGAATGAGATAAATTAGGTAATAGAAACGTTTATCTGTACATAGAACTTGAAACTCACTGCTGTAGATACAGACAGAGTTCTTCTGTGTGATTACCATTTAATAAAAAGGATTAATAATAATAATTCAGTTTATTTGCACAGTAAATACAAAATACTGATCGTCCGAGAATTCTCAAGGTTTCCTTTTCTAACTCACTGATTGTTAGCAAAATTCTTAGAAATAAAGCACTGATAAAGAGTGTACCAGATTATCATAGAATCATCATTTCGGATGACAAAACGCCTCTGCAGGTTAAAGAGCTCGACAGCTTGCGCGAAGAGCTCAGACGCAGGAGAAGTGCAGGAGAGTCTGGCATTGACATCAAATATATTTCTGGCACTCCTACCATTACCAAAACAAATCAAACTGCGCGGTCAAAAACTAGATGAAACATGCGAGTGGTCAATCGTTTATACAAATGCCCAGTCTTTATCGTCAAAATATCTCGAGCTCCAGGCTTTTTGTTGCATCCTATCGTCCCACTTTTGTACTTGTGGCCGAATCTTGGCTTCGTCCCGACATTCCGGATGACTTGGTCACTTTGCCAGGCTACAGTATTTACAGAAGTGACAGCACAACAACTGTGGGCTACGGTGGTGTGTGCATTTATGTGTCCAGCCAAATCCACAATTCATTCTCTGTCCAGCATTCGAGTCCCAATTTTCCAGGAATCGACTCTTTATTCATTGAACTCTTCAGGGGCAATTACTGCTGTTTCTCGATTGGTTGCATCTATCGTCCCCGCCCTCTGTCTCTGATGGACCACTCGCCGCTTTGCTCGCAAGTCTTTCAGCTAAAAAGAAGAACCTCTACATAGCTGGTGATTTTAACATGCCGGATGTAGTTTGGCCCTTATCATCAAAAATCTATAACAGGGCATCAGCTGTTTTTGCTGACATGATCCGTGATAGTGATCTCACACAATTGGTCGACTTTCCAACTCGTTTCAGAGGTACACAGTCTCCTTCCCTCCCTAGATTTGATTCTCGTTAATGATACCGACATTGTGTCCAACATCGAACAGCATCCACCATTCGGGAAATCCGACCATGTTGTGATTCGGTCAACTTTACTACTTAAATTTCCTTCCGCAAATAATATAGCTACCAAGTCAATCAAGATCACTGACTACGAAAAACTTGTTAGTTTGGCCGAAGGAGTTGACTGGGTGAGCTTGCTGCAACCTGCTGCTGATGTGGAGGTGATGTGGAACTCTTTTACTGAGACTTTACTGGGTTTGTATGACCGCTGCACCGTCACGAGGGTTGTTTCTTTCATTCCTACTAAACCTTGATCAATGCCGAAATCCTCAGGCAGATTCGTCATAAGAGGTCAATCTTTCAGAGGTATGTTCGTGGCAGAAAACGAAGAGATTATGATGCTCACCGAGCATTTTCTGGTTACCTATCAGCCACAATAAAAATGGCAAAAGGGAGTACGAACTTAAAATAGCGAAATCTAAAGACCGCAAGAAATTTTTCAAATATGTCAGATCAACTTTGAACTCTAAGGTGGATACTCCATTGGTCTACGACCAGAACAACAAACTGTGTTCGGGTCCGGAAGAGTCTGCTAACGTTTTAGCTGATTCCTTTGCGGCATCTTTCACGAATGAAACTGGCCATCCACCTAGGATGATTAATCCTCGCTTATCCGCTGAACTTGGTGATGTAATTTTCTCTCCATCCATCGTGGAGACCCATTTGTCTGCTCTCAAAGTTGACTCCTCACCTGGTTCTGACGGAATCTCATCCAGACTTCTGAAAGAGTGTGCCCACCCATTTCGCTGCCTCTTTCCCTTATATTTGCCCGCTCATTTTCGACTTCATCGCTGCCGTCTGACTGGAGAAGTGCACGTGACACCTATTTTCAAGAAGGGAAACAAGCGTTGTGCCACTAACTACCGTCCTATCAGCCTGGTACCAATTGTTGCGAAGGTTTGCGAAAGAGTTATCCATGGACAGTGTTACGCCTCAAACTAACAATAAAAAAAAACAATAATATTCTTTCCCTATTATATTAAAAGAATCAAAAACCTCACCAATTAAAATAAAATAAAATGAATCCAATACTGGGTTAAGCAGGTGACAGCTTTCGTAAGCGTGACAGGCCAGCAACTCAGTCGAGATGGGAGTAGGTTCGACCAACAGAATCAATAAATATACCAATTAGTAAACCGGAGGCGCCACACAATTTTTTTCTAAACTATCACGCTCACTATCTGGATATAAGAGATCTAAATTGTGAAATGATCACTTTTTCGAATACCCAAAAATGTTGGATCGACCGAGAAATAAAAAGTCAAGAAACCTTGATCTATATTCTACTATAATAACTCCGAAATAATATTTACAAATCAGTGAAATTTAAATGAACGAAAATGCGTGACATTAACGGTATTGAAGCTAAATCTCAACAAATGATAAATCCCAGTCAAAGAAGATTGGCCAAACTTGCTTTATTCCGGTAAGACGTTCTCATAGAAAAACAAAATAATTTGAAATACGTTAATGGTCCGCCCTGTACATCAAATTGATTATACATCAACATAATTACATGATATCTATATATACAGAATTAATATCGCAGGTAAATACAAATGCTAGATATTAAGAACCTAGCTCCTACAAAATTACACAATTAAGAAACAAAAAACCGATAATCAAAACACGAAAGAACTCGATTGTACTCCCTCGCTGAATTATTGTCAATCTTTCCGGAAATATAACTTTCAGGCGTAAACAATAAATGAAATTCATACGACCTTAGACTAGCGGCCGAGTGCGTAAACTAGATCCAGCGAATGCAGGTCCAGGTGATGGTGGACGGTCTCTTCGAGAATTCCAAAATATTATGGCTCCGGTAATCGACAGTGTCGTTCAATTATTGCCAAAAGTTATTCCCAGACCCAATTAAAAAAAGATCGTTCTGATCCTTTTTGCACAAAATTCTCCTTCAATCCGTCAGTTTACGAATTAATCTAATTAATCAATACACGAATCGAGTTTATATCCGCTATTTAGCGATACACAATCCAAATTTTCCAAAAATCCACAATTTATTAACCAAATTCAGTGTATATCTCGACACGTGAAAAGAGAATGCCCGTGATCGAAGAGGTTCCTTATCAAAATCTGCGCCACATGACACATTGTTCTTTTGTGTATTATTCGATTCATTCTTCGCTTTATTTCCATTCGGTTTATTTTTATTGTAAATATACCGTCCCGTTATAACTCCCCTCTGGCCCGAAGAAAATTTCGTCTACGGAATTTTCCTGATGAGGTTTCAGATCTTTAACATGATACACTCCTTTTGACTTCCCATCGTCCCCAATTAAATCATAAGTCTGATAGAATACTCTCTTCTGTATTCTATACGGTCCTATATATCTTGTGGCAAACTTTTTCGTAAAGTTCTTCGAAGCATCGGACAAAGAATGATCCCTAAGCCAAACCAAATCTCCCTCCTTATATTCTATTGGACGACGTCTCATATCATAGTAACGTTTACTACGTTCGTGAGCATTCGTGATCTTCTGACGGACATCTTTGAAAAGTTTATCGAAAGCCTTCATCCTACTTGTAGGCTCCAGGGGCTTGGTGTCCGGAAGCAGATTGTGGTCCGTACCACACAACACTAATTCACGACCAAAGTTTATGAAATACGGAGTATGACCGGTTGTATCATGAACTGCAGTGCGCACTGCACATGCGACTCTCTGTAAATAATCTACCCAAGTATTATGATTATCTCTCACGAAGGATGCCAGCATCACTTTGAGGGTGCGATTAACCCGTTCTGTAGGATTAGCCTGAGGGTGGTAACGAGCATTGAACCATATGGTAACTCCATAAGAATCACACAATTCCTGAAAATTGCAGAGGTAAATTGGGTACCATTATCGACAATAATGGTGGCAGGCACTCCTACCATAAGAAATACACTTTCTTCTAAGTATTTCGCAATAGGTTTCGCTGTAGCCTCCCTCAAAGGAGTCATAAAAAGAAAACTTAGAAAAAGAGTCGGTGATCACCAATATATACTTGAATCCTCTTGAGGACGGCAAGGGTCCCACCAAATCCATACTTATAATTTGCCAAGGCTTAACTGCCACCAAACGAGTAGACATAAGTCCATAGGGTTTACTCTGCTCTGGTTTATACTGAGCGCAAACAGAACAAGCTTTGACATACCTGCTAACATCATGTCGCATTTTCGGCCAGAAATATTTTTGTCTGAGTCGCATAAAGTTTTATAAATACCCGCGTGTCCAGAAGTAGGGTGATCATGATGTCCCGAGATCAGGTCCCGTCTGTTTTCCTTAGGAACTAACAATTTCCACTTCTCGTCCTCATTGCCTAATTCAGGTACGAACCCTCGACATATTTGAAGAGCCTGCCATCATGTATCCTATACTTAGGTATTTCCTTGGGTAATCAGAAACTAAACTCAACAACTTTAGATACCACCTGTCCCGACTTTCGGATTGCTGTCCCAACTCCAGAGAATCAATAATAGGAACCGACCGAGATAACATATCCGGTACAACTAATTCTTTCCCAGCACGATGTACTAACTCAAAGTCTCAACATTGAAGACGTAAAGCCCACTGAGCTAAACGACCCGAGGGATCTTTTAAATTATTCAACCATAGGAGACTGTGATGGTCAGTTACCACAGTGAATCTGGTTTCCTCCAAGTATGGTCTGAGCTTTTCTATGGCCCAAATCACTGCAAGGCCCTCGCGTTCCGTAGTAGAGTACGCACGCTCTTGTCGAGTCAAACTGCGGCTAATGTTACAAATGACTTTTTCGCCATCTGAATGCAACTGAGTCAACACAGCACCAATCCCAAAACCAAACGCATCTGTTTGGAGAACAAATGGTAACTCAAAATTAGGATAATTTAATATTGGCGCGCTGACAAGCAAGCTCTTGATGGTGGCGAATGATTTTTCACATGCCTCATCCCAACAAAATTTTGTTGACTTTTTCATCAACGCCGCAATAGCTGCATTCAACTCTGAAAGATTTGGTAAAAATCTTCGGTACCAACCATAGACAAAGTATGTCCACCATACCAAGGAATGACCTCACTTCTTTGACCGTGGACGGTGGTTTCATCTGAAGGATTGCTTGGATCTTTTCTGGGTCAACATTTAAGCCATCTCGATTAACGATCATTCCAAAATAGCGCAACTCCGACATACAAAACTGACATTTTTCCCTCTTTAGAGTAAGACCGGCCTTAAGCAACCTCTGAAAAACCCCGAACAATACGCGCATATGAGTCTCAAAGTCTGGAGTACACACAGTAACACCATCCAGATAAACAAATACGTAAGGCTCAAGCTTTGGTCCTAGTACTTGGTCGATCAAACGTTGCCAGGTGGCTGGTGCGTTGTGGAGTCCAAATGGCATTCTTTTAAAATGAAAATGACCACGCGATGGTACAGAAAATGCTGTATATTGTTAACTAGATTCTTCCATTTCTATTTGCCAATACGCTGTCTTAATATCAAGTGACGAGAGATAACGTGCATTAGAAAGTCTATCCAAAATAGACGACATGAAAGGAATGGGGGTAAGCGTCCTCTGCGTTACTTTATTTAGCCGCCGTAGATCTACGCAAAACGATATGAACCGTTCTTTTTAGGAACCATTAAAACTGGACTGGACCAAGCGCTGTCAGATTTCTCTATGATACCTTCTTCCAACATTCTGATCAATTTCGGTGTCAATTATCTTTTGAATGATGGGGTTAACCCTATAACTTCGCTGCTTGATAGGTGGAGAATCAGTGATTATCCTATGCTTTACTAAAGATGTACATCCTATTTTATCACCCATCTGTGAAAAATTGGTATCAAGCATTGTATCAAGTCTACTTTGTTGGTCTCCTGATAATTCTGATCTGCTTACTATAGCATTTACCGCTACATGTGATTCGGAATCAGGCAGAAACTTCCATTCCCAGTATTTAAGTTAGGTATTATTGACATCTCCCGCCAGAAATATAAGCCCAAAATCAAAGATTGATTGAGATTTGGCATCACCAGAACTTCCAAAACCTTCACTTTATTTTTTTAAGAACAAATGGCACACATATCGAACCCCAAGTCAAACATTTTTCTCCATTTGCTACTGTACACCACACTTTTGAATTTCTATTCAATGTTACCCCAAGTTTACTCAATGATTTGAAGAGATCCTCGCTTATAATTGTCCTATGTGCCCCAGAGTCCAGTAGTCCCAAACATTTTTTCCCCAAGATAGTTACTTCTATATAAGGTCTAGAATCTCCCTCATTATGAGCTAAAATATACTCTATTACAATCGAATTTTTATAGTCTACCGCATTCAGTTTGGTCGCTTCATCAAGGTATCCGGACGCCACGCGACTCTGTTTCAACGCCGGACCCTCTCGTTTCCCGCCGACGGTGAACTAGAATTCCTACATTGTGGACAAGTAAACTTGGTAAACCCCAATTTTCCGCATTTGAAACAATGTTTTCGTTTAGGTGCTCTACAACTGACCGCTAGATGACCAGTTTTACCGCAATTCCAGCAGTTTGATCCAGATGAAGAACCAAAGTCCACAGTATGGCACTGGGCGCCAGAATTTTCTTTGTGAGTTGAAACTATGTTCAAATTTTTTCTGAAGTCCACCTCCACATACGCCAAGTCTGGTTCAACGTCATCCTTGCACTTAGAAGGAGGGCGGTAGGACTCAACGAAGCATTTGCTTTTCTCAATTTGTTTACCCAATTTAAGTAATTCATCTTCAGTAGTTATATCCACTAAGCTCAACTTTTCCTGATAGACCGGAGACAAATTTCTACGAAGTATCATCAAACGCTCCTCACCCGATATCTGGTATGTTAATCTTGAGAACATACTATCCATGATGGAGAGATAAACGCTGACAGATTCATCCTTGCCCTGAGTTCGTCTTCGAATCTCATTCAATAGTCTCACCTGGTAATCGTGCGGAAGAAACTCTTCACGTAACTTTGCCTTCAGTTGATCCCAATCGTTAACTGACTTCTTAATCATCCGGAACCAATGCAAACATTTCCCAGAAAATAGATCAATTGCTGAATTGAACAGTTGAGTATTGCTGACATTTCGTGCCAAACACAGTTCCTCAACTCTTTCAATAAAAGAATTTATTGATATATCTTTTCTGTCCCCACTAAACTTCAAATCCCATTTGAGTACTGGTATAGATCTACCAAAATCGTTAGAAGAAGCCGATGGAGCGCTATTATGCCGTATGGGACTGGAAGTGGCCTTAGGAGGACTCAACGCAGTCTTGGGTGCTGATGCCACATCTTCATCATCAGAAGAGGATGAACTAACTTCAGCTCTCACTTCCAAAGAGTGGAGTAATTCCAGAATCTTAGTAATGTATTCACCTCGAGTGCCTAACTGTTCTGAATCACTAGTTTTAATTCGATTCGTACGACCAAGCAAATGATGAATTTTGTTTTGATCTTATCGTACTCGGATGAGCATCCATCTCCCTCAAAACTCTCAACTAAACCAGCAGTATCTAGAATCTTACTTCCTATGGTAGTTAATTCTTCATTAACATCGAATTTATACTCAGGGTAAACTAAAGGTTTCCTGCTTTTCTAACCTTAAAATGTTTCTCAAGGATTTTCTCATGTGTTCTACGGTGCCTGATGAGGTATACCCTTACCAACAGTTCATAAATTAACTCGTCCTGTGATAAGCGATTTATACTTAATTTATAATAAGAAATATTGGATATGTTGGCCATATCGACAACAAAAATAAGAGTAAACAACTATTAAAATATTAATTGTGAACTATCTGTCCTAATAAAAAAACATTCAAATACAGATTATATCACAATATAACAATATTGAAAATAAAATGAATCTCCAAACTATCTGAAAGCTAAAGTACCTCAACAAAAAAAAATGTCGCCCTAGAATTAACACGTTCCCCAATAAACACGCTTCTTTTTGAACAGCCTCTTTGATTAACCACTTCTTTTTTGAATAACAGCCCTTTTGAACAACCGCCTTTTTTTTAATAACTGCCCCACGTTGGGCGCCAAAATTTATTACGCCTCAAACTAACAATAAAAAAAAAAACAATAATATTCTTTCCTATTATATTAAAAGAATCAAAAACCTCACCAATTAAAATAAAATAAAATGAATCCAATACTGGGTTAAGCAGGTGACAGCTTTCGTAAGCGTGACAGGCCAGCAACTCAGTCGAGATGGGGTAGGTTCGACCAACAGAATCAATAAATATACCAATTAGTAAACCGGAGGCGCCACACAATTTTTTTCTCTAAACTATCACGCCTACTATCTGGATATAAGAGATCTAAATTGTGAAATGATCACTTTTTCGAATACCCAAAAATGTTGGATCGACTGAGAAATAAAAAGTCAAGAAACCTTGATCTATATTCTACTATAATAACTCCGAAATAATATTTACAAATCAGAGAAATTTAAATGAACGAAAATGCGTGACATTAACGGTATTGAAGCTAAATCTCAACAAATGATAAATCCCAGTCAAAGAAGATTGGCCAAACTTGCTTTATTCCGGTAAGACGTTCTCATAGAAAAACAAAATAATTTGAAATACGTTAATGGTCCGCCCTGTACATCAAATTGATTATACATCAACATAATTACACATGATATCTATATATACAGAATTAATATCGCAGGTAAATACAAATGCTAGATATTAAGAACCTAGCTCTACAAAATTACACAATTAAGAAACAAAAACCGATAATCAAAACACGAAAGAACTCGATTGTACTCCCTCGCTGAATTATTGTCAATCTTTCCGGAAATATAACTTTCAGGCGTAAACAATAAATGAAATTCATACGACCTTAGACTAGCGGCCGAGTGCGTAAACTAGGATCCAGCGAATGCAGGTCCAGGTGATGGTGGACGGTCTCTTCGAGAATTCCAAAATATTATGGCTCCGGTAATCGACAGTGTCGTTCAATTATTGCCAAAAGTTATTCCCAGACCCAATTAAAAAAAGGATCGTTCTGATCCTTTTTGCACAAAATTCTCCTTCAATCCGTCAGTTTACGAATTAATCTAATTAATCAATACACGAATCGAGTTTATATCCGCTATTTAGCGATACACAATCCAAATTTTCCAAAAATCCACAATTTATTAACCAAATTCAGTGTATATCTCGACACGTGAAAAGAGAATGCCCGTGATCGAAGAGGTTCCTTATCAAAATCTGCGCCACATGACACATTGTTCTTTTGTGTATTATTCGATTCATTCTTCGCTTTATTTCCATTCGGTTTATTTTTATTGTAAATATAACGTCCCGTTATGCAGTTTGCGCTGGGTCATAACCTTATCCCCGATGCCAACATGGTTTTCTGCCGGGTCGCTCGGTAATCACTAATCTGCTCGACTGTGTTGATGCCTGGTCGATGTCCTCGACAGGGGTAATCCTGTTGATGTGATTTACCTTGACTTTTCCGTGCATTCGACCGTGTGCCCCACAGACGCCTCCTATACAAACTTGAGCACTTTGGCATTCGTGGGCGCTTGCTTTCTTGGATTGAGGCATTTCTTTCAAACCGATCTTTCAAGGTTCGTGTCGGGAGTCGTTTTCTTCTCCCAGAGAGTTTTGAGTGGAGTACCCCAGGGGTCTGTTTTAGGTCCACGTTTGTTTCTGTTATATATATCCGACTTACCCTCCTGCCTTGTCTCGAATATCTCCCAATTTGCAGATGACACCAAATTATTTGGTAATCCCGCTAGTGCCGGCATTGTTCAGGACGATCTTGACTCTATCTCGAGGTGGTGCCAGGACTGGCAGCTGCCACTCAACAGTGATAAGTGTGTGGTTCTTCACATGGGTGCTCGGAATCCGCGACATCAATACTTACTTAATGGTATCCCCATTCCTGTTTCAAGCAGCCATAGTGATCTGGGTGTAATAGTGACGGATACTTTGAGTTGGTCTGAACACATCTCCCAGACTGTAAGCAGGGCCAAAAGATCCTTGTTTCTGCTGCAGAAGTCATTTGGCAAGTGTGACCCACATACATGTGCGCTGGTTTACCGAACTTATGTGCGACCCATCCTCGAGTTCGCTGGTCCTGTGTGGTGTCCGGTTCTGTCTCGCGATATGTCCCTGCTCGAAAACCTCCAGCGTCGTGCCACACGTATTCCCTACGGAATCTCGCGCCCTTCTTATGATGAAAGACTATTCATAATGAGCCTGCCTAGGTTCGCTGACCGGAGAACTCGTGGTGACCTTTTAACAACTTTCCGTGCTTTGCACGATCTCTTTGGTGTGAGCTTGCGTCGCTTGTTCACGATGAATACGGATTGCCGTTTGCGGGGTCACTGTTTAAAACTGAGAAGAGAGAACTTCAGGACGGTTCAGAGGCAGCACTTCTTGGCAGATCGGGTGTTTGGTGTGTGGAACTCCTTGCCTTCATCTGTGGTTGGGTCGTCGTCTGTGAATTCATTCAAGAACAACTACGATGGTTGGCTTCTTCGTGGATGATTTTGAGGGACTGCTTATTTTGTATTTTGTTTTGGAAATTATCTCTTATTGTATAATCAAGCACTTTTTTTTCTTATATGTTAAATTCTTTGTGAGTTTATAGGCATGGCCTCAACTCTTATCTGTCTAATAATAATAATAATAATAATAATAATAAATATACTAGATATCGTTCATCCATTCCATAAAAAAAAATCTTTTTCTTTCTTTACAAATAAACATACATTTAGCAGAGGCTAGAGCGTCTTATCTCTAAAACGTTTCACCTGTACGCTAATTTAATGAAATAATAGTTATTTATGTAATAAAGATCATAAAGACGATCATTATGGTACAAGTCGTGTACACGGCGTGTGCCATAATGATTGTTTATGATTCGTATTACATACAAAATTTTATCTGATGGCATTTATATCAATACATTTTCGAAAATTAAAAACTGCATTTTCGACATGTCACAATGACAACTATTCTTAAAGGAGTAAGTATTATGTAGTTTCGAATATTAGTAGGTGAGTGAGCTGTGCTTTGTCATTTCCTTGACAACGTCATCCGGTTGTAACGCCAATATTTATTTATCGCTGTCAAACTCAATAATTATTGTCAGGTAGAATTTAATATAATTTAAAAAATGAGTGATTCTGAAGCTGATAGTTTACCTTCTGATTTGGAAGAAATATCGTGGACTCCCTTTTGCCGGAAAAATCACGGAGTATATATGAAATGGTGTTTAATCGGTACGAAGAATGGTGTTCTTCTAAAAAAAAAGAATATCACACATGAAAAAGTATTGTTGGCTTACTTTGAATGCTTATCTAAGGAAAGAAACCATCTTCTCTTTGGTCCTATTATTCGATGATAAGAAGTATAGAAAGAAGAAAAAAAACGTCGATATTAGTAAGTACCTACAGCTGGTTGCATTACTAAAACGTAAATCAGAAGGTTACAGAGCTGAAAAATCCAAAATTTTTACTAAACAAGATGTTACAAAGTTTTTAACGGAAGCATCAGATGATATATACTTATTTAATAAAGTTGCCATGATAATCGGACTGAGTGGAGCATGCAGAAGAGAGGAATTGACAAATATGCTGGTTGAAAATGTAATAGATGAAGGATCCGTTTTTAGAATTACATTACCAAATACAAAAACAAAGGTAATGCGAGAATTTTTTGTAACTTCGGGAAATATCCCAGGATTGAATATGGTAGAACTTGTCAGACAATATGTGAAAATACGACCTTGCAACACAAACCATCTACGTTTTTTTGTCACTTATAGAAATAAGAAATACACAAAACAACCCGTTGGAAAACATACCTTTGGTAAAATGCCAAAAGTTATTGCCACTGTCTTGAATTTACCTCGTCCTGAAGAATATACCGGACATTGTTTTCGACGATCGTCTGCTTCATTTTTGGCTGATTCTGGAGCTGATCTGTGTACCGTGAAACGCCATGGCGGATGAAAAAGCAATACTGTCGCTGAAGGTTACATCGAAAATTCGAAAGAGCAGAAGAAAAAAATATCAGAAGCAATTTTTGGTGCCAACAACCAAACAGGATTACAAGTTTGCCAACAATTATCAAGTTCTGATGTAAAAACTGTAGAATCCATTGAAATTAATATTACAAATTGTAGTAATTGTTCTTTTACCATTTATAATAAATAGTTTTGTACATAGTTATGCATTTTGAATAAACTTTTTTGATCAAACCATTACATGTTTTCCTTATAGAATTTCATTATGGTACATGCCATCAGATAAAAAATTTTTTAAGCAAATAAATTTCAACCAAAGACAACTTCTATGTTAAAGAATAGCACAAACGAACTGCAATTCAGCTTCCCCATTCCAATTCTCCACCACATATCCCAGGTTTTCTCAGTTTCTCCCATTCTTTTCTGCGTCCCCTGTTTCTTCTCGTCTCTCAATTGTACAATGCGAGCAAAGCATCGATGTATCCTCTTCCCCTTTCAAATAACCAATTGGTGACATCTTTCCTAAATTTTCTGAAGTGTCTGGTCTGTTTTAGGTGTTGTAGTATAATCGAATATAGTCTTGGAGCCAGATATCTACTGCATCTTTTACCTATGGTTTTGTTGGCGCGTATTGTTTTATACAACGTCAGTTTAGATCTGGTGGAATAGTCGTGATCTAATTTTTCAATTTTATTTTGCCACTGTGTACTTGAGAAATTAACTTCATATAATATAATTGCCTGACGTCCAGGACATTAGTCAACTGGAAAATTCTTTCACTAGAGAATGTTACTTTTTTGAACCGCATGGTTTTAAGTATTCATTTCTGTACAATATTGAGCCTTTGAGATGACATTCATTAGTTGCTCCACATCCTAGGTTACCATATGTAAGGTGGCTCTGTATCAATGCACAATACAACATCTTCAAATGTTCAGAGTCCATGTAGCTTCTGAAGTATCTGAACTTACTTATCAAACCTCTCAACTTTTTCTGACACATAGTTTACATGCCCATCCCATCTCAGATGCCTAAAATACTTGACCCATCCACTTTCAGCCTCCCTATACGAATATTGTCCCCTACATTTAATGTTCCCATGTTTGGTAGACCTGTCTCATAAGACGAGAAAGGTAAGTAGGTACTTCGTCTTTTGCATATTAAGCGTCAAATTATTCGACGCCATCCAGTTCGCAATATTCCTGAAATCTGTTTCCGCTTTCAATTTATCTTCATCCCAGGTGCTTCCCCAATACAAAACTGCCGTATCATTAGCAAAAGAGAACATGTCTCCGTCCAACCTCATCTTCAACAGGTCATTCACATACAAAAATGAAAAGTAACGGGCCCAGCACTGTTCCCTGCGGTACACAGTAGTGATTTCTATCTCTTCACTGATTATGTTCTCTAATTTTACCACCTGTCTTCTTTCTCTTAAATAACTAGTTAACAACTCCAGCATTTTTCCACGAAATCCATAATTTTCCAATTTGTTTAAGAGTTTAGAATGGCATACAGTATCAAATGCCTTTGATAAGTCCATAAAAACACAAAGTGTTGGAGTATTTTGATCAAGATTTTTGTATGCACATTCTGTTAAGTTCATGATAGCATCCTTCGTTGATTTACTCTTTTGGAACCCGAACTGATTTGCGGCAATCACGTCATTTTTTTCCAGGAAAGAGAGCATCCGTTTCTCCAGTAATTTTTCCAAAACCTTGGCCATTTTTATAAAAGAGATACTGGACGGTAATTCGATCTGTTGGTTCGTTCACCTCCCTTATAAACTGGTTTGATAACACCAATCTAAAATGCATCAGGAAAACATCCCTATGAAAAACATTCATTTATGATATATGAAAAAGGTCTCGAAATTTCATTTTTATTTCCTTAAGGCTTTCAGATACAATTCTATCCATACCAGATGACTTTTCATTTTTCAGGTTATTGATAACATCCTCAGTGGGTTGGGTTGAGCTGATGTAGAAACTGTCCTAAACTAATAATTTATTTTAGATATAATGTAACGGTTGCTCGATTCTTCTTGCGTAATTTTCTCCTATATCTGCAAAGTATAAATTGAACTCATTTGTCATCTCTCTCATATCTGTAATAAAGCCTTCATTTCCATCTTTTATTTTTGTACCAGCTTTGTGTCCTCGTTGCACTTCGTTTAGATGTTTCCATATTGTGGCCGGTGCATATTTACTATCTTGCAGCAATTTATGTAAGAAATCCTTTTCGACTTATTTATCAATTTCTGAAGTTTGTTCCTATAGACTCTATATTCTGCTTTGAGAGCCTCGTTTTGTGCAATCCTGAACCAAAGCACAATATCGTCGTTTTTTCTCATTTATTGAATTCAATAGACCCTGAGTTATCCATTTATGTCTCGGTGTTTCCTTATTGTTCCTGCGTAATACTGTAGTGTTATTGTCAATATGCTGTGATAATATTTTAATAAAATTTTAGCCATCTTATTGGGATCGTTTTCTCTGAATACCTCATTCCATCCCTCCCTAGTGAGATCTGTTTTTAGTTGACAATCTATAATATAAAAATGAATCGCAAAATGTATTGGTAAGCGCATAACTCAACAACGCCTGGACCAATTTGGCCAAATCTTTTTTTAAAATGTTCGTTGAAGTTCAAGGATGGTTTTTACGGCGAGAAAAATTAGAATTATTGCTGGAAAAACCCTAAAATAGCTCTTTTCTTTTTCATCAACAATTGTCAAATTAAATCAACAAGATATTGAAATAGATAATCGTTGGATTGTTCCATATTCACCCATTTTATCAAAGACATTCAAAGCACACATCAACGTTGAATCTTGCCATTTAGTGAAATCTATTGAATACATTTGCAAATATGTAACCAAAGGGAGTGATATCGCTGTTATTGGAATTGGTGCAGAGAATTCCAATGATGAAGTTACCCAATACCAAATGGGCCGCTATGTCAGTAGTAATGAAGCAGTTTGGCGAATATTTTCTTTTCCTATTCATGAGAGACGCCTTTCTGTTGTTCACTTAGCTGTGCATTTAAAAATGGACAAACAGTGTATTTTACAGCACAGAACTCAGTACAAAGAGCTGCTCTGCCACCATCTACTGCATCAACCAGTTTTTTTGAGACATGCCAAAACGATGATTTCGCACAAACATTGCTGTATTCTGAAATGCCAAAATATTATACCTGGAATCAATCCTCAAGAAGATTTATACGACGGAAACAAGGAAAATCAGTTCCAGGAGATACAGATGTATATTTCACCGATGCGATTGGCCGGATTTATTCAGTATATCCAAGCATTGATGAATGTTTCTATTTACGACTACTATTAGTCAATGTACGTGGCCCAACATCATTCCAACAGTTACGAACTGTTGATGGTGAATTGTGTGGATCCTACAGAGAAGCCTGTCAACGTTGGCAATTGCTTGAAAATGACGCTCATTGGGATCAAACTCTCAATGATGCTGTAATATCATCACACGCTCATCAAATACGAACATTGTTTTCTATAATCATATATACATGCTTCCCATCAAACCCAATTGATTTGTGGATCAAGTACAAAGATTATATGTGTGATGATCTTTTGTATCAAATACGGAATAGAATGGGAAATCCTAATATAAAAATCAGTGAAGAAATTTACAATGAAGCATTGATTTCAATTGAGGACATGTGCTTGATAATGTCAAACAAACTATTAATTCAATTAGGCCTGACCGCGCCCAATCGTCCAATCTTCCACTGTTAAATGAACAACAGAAGTATGTATTTGAAACTCTTATGAAAGTAACAAATGATGAAACTGGAGGGATTTACTTCATAGATGCACCTGGTGGTACAGGAAAAACTTTTTTGATTTCATTAATATTAGCAACAATTCGCTCACAAAATAAAATTGCACTTGCACTCGCTTCGTCGGGAATCGCAGCAACTTTGCTTGAAGGTGGTCGAACAGCCCATTCAGCACTAAAATTGCCATTAAATATGCAAAGCAATGAAACTCCAACCTGCAACGTTTCGAAGAACTCTGCAATGGCAAAGGTTTTGCAGCAATGTAAATTGATTGTTTGGGATGAATGCACGATGGCACATAAAAAATCTTTGGAGGCTTTAGACAGAACCTTAAAAGATCTACGGAGCAATAATAACCGATTTGGTGGTGCAATGATTTTATTAGCAGGAGATTTTCGTCAAACATTGCCTGTGATTCCACGATCAACGCCAGCTGATGAACTCAATGCATGTCTAAAGTCCTCCATAAGCAAGAATATGCGTGTCGAGTTGCAAAATGACCAATCTGGAAACATATTTTCCAAACAACTCATTGACATTAGTAATGGCAAATTTCCTATAGACATGTTGACTGGCTGTATTAACTTTCCTCAAAGTTTTTGTCAGTTAACTCGATCAAAAAATGAACTTATTCAGAAGGTGTTTCCAGATGCTTCTCAAAATTACAGAAACCATGAATGGTTGAGCGAACGAGCTATACTGGCTGCAAAAAAACATAGATGTAAATGAATTAAATTTCAAAATTCAAGAACAAATTACAGGCGAATTGAGGATAAATAAATCAATTCATTCGGCTACTAATCAAGATGATGTAGTCAACTATCCACCGGAATTTTTAAACTCGCTGGATTTGCCAGGATTGCCACCTAACAATCTTCAATTAAAGGTTGGATCGGTGGTTATAATGTTGCGAAATATCAACCAACCGCGTCTTTGCAACGGTACACGGTTAGCGATAAAAAAATTACTAAACAATGTGATAGAAGCAACTATACTCAAAGGAAAGTATAAAGGAGAAGATGTTCTCATACCGCGCATCCCAATGATTCCGACTGATGTTCCATTTGAGTTTAAACGACTCAGTTTCCAGTGCGGCTTGCTTTTGCTATGACTATAAACAAGTCCCAGGGGCAATCATTAAGTGTTTGTGGTATTAACAAAGCACTACAATGATAATAATAATAATTATGATTCACATGATTAACAATAAAGCGATTACTTACTTTAAATCCTTATATATGTTTTATTTAATTATTTTTTTATTCACAACGCCCTATCACCAGGGTGACGATTCTGTTCAGGAGAATTTTTTTAAATACGTAGGCACAAAACTGCCTCATTACAAATCTTTTGACAGGACGAAGTCTGCCGGGTCAGCTAGTAATTTATATATTTTTTCCTACGGACATTCTCATTCGGTATATGTATTTGATTTTTTTCATCGAAATCTATAGTTACAAAAACTGGATATTGGTCCGTTATATTGAAATATATTATGAAACCTTTTGATGTATCCTCCCTCTTGTTGTTCGTTAATGATACTATTAACTTTCGGATCTGTCGAATATACTGAAACTCTTTTCTCCCAACTGCAAAAACCAAACCAATATGCACTAGGTTAGAAAACTAATCCATTCAAACAGTAGTTAGAAGTCTGTCTGAGTCTTTCTCATGCAATATCCAAAATATGAAGATTTTTAGACCGTTCTACGTATTGATCGATTTCGTTAATTGTAATTGAGTAAGAAACTAGAATTTAGCTGTCTTCCAGACTTGAAGTGACAAAAATATGATGAAAGTGCTCATTATCTGTTCGAACTATTGAACTAATCGACGATGACAAAATGTTTCTTTTCCGTTCAGCTAATGTTGAGAAACAATTTGAAGCCTTCGATATGAAAGAAATTTTTATTTTGAAAACCTGGAAATGGAATCATATGTATCCGAATATTCGATACGATACTGAAAAAGAACTTTTCACCTATGAAAGTAGCACTAGTCGATATGTTTGGTCCTTTTTGCTCATTCTTTTACGATTCTGTATTCAAATATTCTTTCTCTTGACAAGAACATCTTCGGTGGATTCGATTGCTGGATATTTAGAACAAATTGTGGCTGACTTTACTTCAATAACAATCATGTTCGAACTACATTACCCGCTCCGAAAAATTAGTCTGTATAATTCAAAAATTTGGAAACTACAACAAAAAAATCTATGACTATGGTCTGAACGGGACTCTATCAATGGAACGAAAAGTCTACCTATTTTTTGCTTATCTGCTATTTCATGCATCTATCATTGGAATTGAGAGCCCTATTTTCTGTTCAAAAGATCCTGTATCTTGTATCAAAGCATTTTCTTATTATACCTGTAATTTTTTAATTTTGAATTATCAAATATTCATCTTCTGTTTTTTATACTATTTTTTTCACAATATAATATTCATGCCCTAATGAATATTATTCGTCATGGAGAAGATTTTGAAATTCGGAAATTACAGAAAATGAAAGGCATTTTCGACCGGATTGTAACTAATACAAAAAAATTTTTTGTAATAACCGACTAATGGCCGGTTTCTGAACTCGACAGATAAACGTCAGATAGTTATCCAGCCGTTAACTGTGGTTAATATTTATCAGCTCGATAAACGCCGCACGGGTTTCTGATGTCAAATTTATGCTTCGGTTAGCTATCGATTGGATAACTCGACGGTATCGACAGTATTGTTAGTTCATAAAAGTAATAATAGATGTCACTGTAATCAAACCTGACATATTTTAAAAGATTCAATATAATTTCAAAGAGAGACTAATTTACAACTATAAAATAACCATTCTCTTATATACTATATGGAAAAAATTCGTATTTACAAATCATATCGAAAGCAGAACACAGAATCAAGGATGGATTCAACATTCTGTGACGTTCTTTTGGCGTCAAAGAATGTGAATTCAAATTCGAAAACAAACGAAAAAAAACAATTACGCAACAAAATGAGTCGACAAAGGGCTAGAAATTTCACTGAGTGTGAAAAAATTTTATTACTGGATATTGTTAGAGAATTTATAAGTACAATCGATAACAAAAAAACAGATGCCAGTAATGTGAACCAGAAAAACCAGGCCTGGCAGAAGATAGCCGCAAAATTTAACGCCGCTGGAGGGACTGGTCCGCGGAGCTGCGTGCTTTATATGACAATATAAAGAAAAAAGCAAAAAAAAATTTTGCCGACGACAAAGTAGGTATAATCAAATTTCAAATACATAGGTAAACACAAGCAAGAGGATTCTATTGTTTTCATAATTTCTATCGATTTGCAGTGTGAAAGATACAAAACTGGTGGAGGGACCTTCACACCAAAGGCAACGCAAGTTGATGAGAAAGTAATGGGTTTGTTGCAGCATCACTTCACACCACTAACAAACCCTTACGACTCGTCAGCTGCGTATTATGAACTTAGTGAGTATGATAAGGAATCTGGATTACACTATAATTATTGCGCCTTCAACGAAATACTGCATATAATGAACTATGTAATTTCGAATGAATTAAAAAATAACATATTTCAGATAAGGAAGAGAGGGAATCAGTAGGCTCTGCCATTGTGCTACCTCCTGCAAGCCCCGAGATCTGTATAAACATGCCTTCAACCAGCCAGCAGGGTATGGTTCAATATTTGCAGGAAGAATCATCCTGTAGTGCTACTGAGCAAAGTGAGTAATTCTTATATATGTGAGTTTCGTAACAATTGAGATATTCTAATCAAACAGGTAACCATAATACAAAATATATTTATTCATCTAAAATACATTGCAGATATGGAACTGAATTTCTCTGAGGAGGTAATTCTCTCACAGGAAGAACCTTCTACACATAATAGTCCTCTGGCGACTCCTGAAACTCCTAGAAGGCGACCAGGTGAAAAAGACCAGCATCTAGTCGAATAGGTTAACTGCAACAAAAAAAAAAAGCTCTCATTACAACAACAAACACAATTATGAAAAGAAAAAATGCAAAGCAGGCCAATGAGGACTTATTAACAGAAAAAAAGTGGAGTTAATACAAAAACAGATTGATATCGAAAATCTGAAGGTCAAGAAAGAGGAACAGTTGTTGGAGGCAGAAGTTACGTTGAAGTTATTAGAAATAGAAGAGGTGAAATTGCGTTTGGAAGTGATGAAAAAAAAGTTACAGGAAAAATAAATAACTTAAATTAAAAGTTCTCTCATTTACCCCTTGATTAAAAACACAGGTATGCTCTTGCATATTGCAGAGAGATAGAAAGTTCTGACGTCTCTCTCATACAAAGTGACGTTATCTGAGTTGCAAAAATAAGCTTTCAGTTAAGAATTCCTCGGCTATCACACACTTTTTGCAATGAAATTTGCATACATGTTTTCCTACTGATTATGGCATTTCTCCTCATTAATAAAGGTAATAATTTCATACCAATTTGAATATTTGCTATTTGTGTCTCAGATGACTTCACAAAATGAGAAGCTTAAATACGAACTAAATTAAGAAATTTGAAGAGTTTTTATACCCTGCCACTCACCTAAAATATTGAATTGCTATTGATCTTCTGAATGCATTTCCTTCGAGAGTAGCAGGTATTGACTCATCGGGTTGTTGTAGTTGCGGAACTTCTTCTTCATACTCAAAATTATCATTTTGCTGTAATGCGATGTTGTGTAATATTGCAGTTGCAACGATTATTGCAAGTGCACAATCCAGCTTGACACGAAGTTGCATCGACAGGCAGGCAAATCTTCTTTCCACACTCCAAATGTTCGCTCAATTGTATTCCGGGTCTTTATGTGTGCTTTATTATATCGTTCCTCCATGCCTTGAGTTGGATTCAATATTGGGGTTAGCAAATGTTGACCACAAGGGTAAGCACTATCCCCTAACAGATAGGAGTTTCCAAATTCATTATTCTCTAACCGAGCCCGCAAAAGAGCTATGATACATTGCGCTATCATGCGTTGAACCATGCCAGCGTACATCAATATCACGTATAGTCAAATTAGCATCACACACAGCCTGTATATTTAAGGAGAAATAACCTTTTCTATTTCGAAATAATTCAGCATTATCTCCTCCAGGTGAAATAATCGGTATATGAGTTCCATCAATGCAACCAAGTACATTTGGAAAGCCTGCTATGTTATAGAAGCCCGCCTTGGTTTCTAAAATTTCAGTATCATTTCTTGGCATACCTATAAATCTTTCAGATAGCTTGGCCATTTCCTTGCTCACATTGAAAAATAACTCTAGATACCGTTGATTTGTGAACATTGATATCATCACCTACAACAATTTGAAAAGTGCCTGTGGCATAGTATCGTAGAGCAATGCACACTTGTTCTAAAACAGATAATGCCACTTTTCTTTGAGATGTTGGGGATAAAACTGGGTTCAGTTGATCACATAAATATCCCACTGTGCTTTTGTTCAGTCGGTATCTTTGCCTAAAAAAATTTGAAGAATCAATATCATATTACGAGAATATTTCTGATAGTAAACATCCAAGATACACTTTCATAAACAAATGTTTAATGTTAGATTTTGTGAAACTATGCTACTGTGTATTTTTAATAGGCTGAAAGACCTCAGGCCAATTGGCCAATTGCTTGCAATAAAAGACAGTTACTACTACTTACCTAAACTCTTCATCTGAATACATTTCCATCGGAGATCTACGAATCCTTATCTGTCGAGGTATTGATATATTATTGATGAATTCTAGAATTTCTTCATCTGATGAGGAACTTGAAAATATTTCTGTTGTCAATTCCATGTTTGAGTTGTATATGAACTTGAATTTTCGGAGATATAATTTTGAGGTTATCTTGGAACTGTCATGTAAATATTGAATAGTTAACGTTAACGTCGAGATAACCCGTCATCGGGAAGAGTTAAGATAAATGGAGTTTATGTGTAGTTTATCTGTCGGCGCGGTAGTCAGAAACCCAATTCGACAGTTATCTCTCGTTTAAATTTTTCGAATAGATAAACTGAGTTTATTTTGACTTCAGAAACCGGCCATTAGGAATGCTATCTGTAATAATGTCCGAGTTTGTTGTAGTGATTCTCAATCCATATTGGCTTATTGTCTACGGAGCTCCCATCCATCAAAAAAATAAGTTCTTCGTGATTTCAGCGTCACTTTCGTACTGTTGTTCCCTTTATCGATTGATGAATTTGGTAATGAACGTAGCAGACATTGAAAAATCGGTGAGTAAGCTTATTTTCATGTTATTTCTTGACATTGGTGTGAAACTATTGAAATTTTGAATATCAAAGCACTATTCAGCTCAGACTGGTAAGTGGAATGAGCGTCGAATTTCTTCAGGAACCGCTAGTTCGTATTGACTTCGGAAAACATTATACGTAAGCAAATGTTTCATTCAGCTTGTATTTCATGTTTTGAACTTCTTTACTATTGAATTTACTATTTTCCAGAAATTGATTCATAAATTTACTCTCGGACCCGCACATTAGGGATTGATAGAAATGGAATTTGTTTTTTCCACAAAAAAAAAGGAAGATGAGTATTGAAATGAGGGCGGGAGCTCATGCACACTTGTTCTAAATTTGTTTTTGAATTTTTTTCTTGTGCTATACCAGAGACATTGCAACACATAAACAATCAAGATGGCACAATCATAAACAAATATACAGCCGATGAAGAAATATTTCAGATGATGAAACATTCGTCAATGTTTCGGTAGACATCTTCT
Source organism: Micraspis discolor (assembly GCA_030674115.1). Classification (NCBI taxonomy): domain Eukaryota; kingdom Metazoa; phylum Arthropoda; class Insecta; order Coleoptera; family Coccinellidae; genus Micraspis; species Micraspis discolor. The sequence goes on along the minus strand of JARTUT010001829.1, from coordinate 26 downwards.
ATGACAATTATCTGTGATATATTTTT
>JARTUT010002264.1:0-90268 GCA_030674115.1 Micraspis discolor | reverse complement strand
AGCAACTATTTTGGTTTTTGACTGGATTTATTACTTCAGGAAATAAATTAACATAAGTCGTTCTGATGGTGTAATAATTATACATAAAGGCTGTTCGAATAACCTTCTCAGTGTTCAATTCCGGTTCTTCGGAAGATACAATCATAGAGACAATTGAAGTGTGTAACTCTTGAAATTCTTCGAAAATATCCTCAAGTATTTCACATCTTAATTTGAATCTTACGTGGAGACTTTCATCAGTGACAGCGAATTGTGCCACATTCAGAATTTCCTCGAGATCATCAATAACAATTTGACGACGAGCTTTGAGTTGTTTCAATTTTGTCGTCATTATTATTATTCAAGGTATACTGCAGAAAACAATATGAATTTTTTTTTGAGTAATTTTGAAAAAAGAGTAAATAGGCTAACCGATTGAAAAAGAACTAAATCAATTAATAAAGTAAACAATTAAGATTGAATCTATTGAATTGAAAATCGAGTTGAAAATAAACAAATGATGAAAATAAACAAAAACAAGAATGTCTATCTTTGTTTATGTTTTGAATCAAGGTTATGAGCATAGATCAGAAAAACAAATGAAGAGTTGTCTATGTAATGAAAATGAAAGCTAAATTCTCTAACGCAGAAATTTATCCGTGATTACAGAATTTATGACTGTGTTCGATAGCTTGTCAAGTTTTGAGGTTAGGTGAATATCGACCGATTGAAATAAATGCAAACGAAAAAAAAAAAACTAAATGAAAAAATTGCAGAATGCTTGATCGCATTAATTTGAAAACGCGGTTCGAAAATATGCGGCTCATAAAGGACCAAAATGGCACGACAAGGGCCTTTGAAAATTAAACGAAAACGAAAGAGAAATTAATAATGAAAATCTAAAAAATATGAAAAAATGACGCGAAAGAAAATCGAATGTTGGAGAATCGACGTCTGCCTACCTGGTTTCACAGTACGGCTGAATCAACGTGTCCAAGCACTCAAACGAGAATAGTCACTTTTTCACTAGAGTTCGAATTGTAAAATTAACGAGAAATTTACTGCGAAGAAAAGTGTTCCACTTTATCGGATGAACGTCGGTGTCGTACTCTTGTCTTTGCTCGACATAGGTCATATGCTCCAACATATGTTACGCGCCCATCGGGAAATGAAGTGAATATACGTGGGCCGCATGAAACGAGCAACTTGGAATAAAAATGAATGAACTTAACTAACAATAATGAGTTGCAGTAACATAATCTATTCAAGTAATTTGTTATTGGGATTCAGTAGAGAAAATAATCATCAAGCAAAGTAACATCACTGTAAAATAATTATTCGTAGTGACATTATTCATTGTTGTTGAAGATTTCGAAAAAGATTGCAATATTTTTAACAGTCTCATAGACCTGTTCACTGGTCTCTGTCAAGGAGAAGAAACTTGAATAATATCAGTGTTTGGAAAATCATAGATGATATTTTCTGGCTTTGAGTAAAAAAAAAGCAATGTGACCTCTTGCCTTGGAAGTTTTCATAGAAATGATGGTTTTCATGATTTGGAAATCTTAAGAAGAAAATTACAAATGTATGATGATAACATCCAATAATTCTGTGGTTTTTTGGGAATTTCTCACTGGGAAGGGATGGTTTATAATCTTGAAGTAGAAAGAAATTATAGTAAACAGCAATAATGTGTTTATGGTGTTGAATTTTTTTTACCAGAAAATTAGTATTTTGTATCTTCCTTCTGGATATGGACCTAATCGGATGAAACATGAGTGAGTGAATCATTTCTTATAGGGAAAATAATGTTTTTAAACAATTCAGATTCAATAGTGGATGCTGTGGAAAGTATTTTTCATTCAAACTATACTGGACTACAGAGGGGTATTTGCCCAATGTGAAAACCTAAAATGCTTATAACTTTTCAACGCAGCTGAATATAGAAAAACCGTAATGGAAAAGTGTTTCTTTTGATCTCAAGAACCTATGGTTAAAATTAACGCAGTGGTCAAAGACTCACCCTGTATATGAAGAAACGGCATATCTTCTCGTTAAACAACGCTACGATGACAAAATTTCAGAATTTGCAAGATATCAAGTAGTTACAAAAAAAGGTTCGGGAACTTCTTGAAGTTTCCATCTTGACGATTTCTATGAAATGCTGCAAGCTTATTGATTTTAATTTCATGGAAACATCTTCCAAGTCACAACTTGATCTAATGGATATTCCCGGAGATTAACCACAAATTCTTCATCCGGAAGTAGAACCCAATCGATTGAGATAATTTTCTGCTCGATATGAAATTACGGACAGTTGTGCAAAACCATAACACGCTATTCTACTTGTTGAAAGAATTAGGAAGATTTCGAAAATTTTCAGAGTTTAAATTGTTTTTAGAACTATCGAGGAAACCAAATTTCAGATACTCATAACTCCAGAACCATAGCACAGATATTCCCTAAACGACTTCTACAGCGATAACTCGAAAACATTCTATAAAAATAAAAGCTTTAGCTCATCTCTAACTAATGTTATTGCAAATTCGACCGGTAGGGCGCATAATCAGCTTTAATGATCGATAAATTCTTTTTCATGTTAAAATAACAGATATTTTGCTTTAAATGAATTATAGGGAATCAACATGTTATGGTCAACATAACTTTTATTTTGAATAAAAGCTGGTTCCATTTCTTTTCAATCTTCTTTTCATTTTACATAATTCATGACAAATATGGTTTTCACACCTACATGGAATACTTTACTAAATGTTTCGTTAGTTTAGAGATTCAGTTTGATAAATAATCCTGTTAAAATTGTTGTCGTATCAAATAGGTCAAATGAGATTAAGTTCTTATGCAATATGAAGAACGACATGACTCATTTATGTGGCGGGCGATTCTTAGTATCAACAATTTGTTGATGTTTGTTTGGCATCAGTCTACTGCTACAATTCATTTTTATTATTTTAAGTTAAAATTTATGTCGAACTCGAATGATAATCAATTGAATAAAATAAAGTAATAGATTATCTGAAATCCCAAAATACAATATGAGTTATATTGCAAAAATTTGATTTAATTATTTCAAAAAAAGAGATAAGAAATGTTGTTTATATTCCTTATCACTTTCATAATGAAATAAAATTTTTAAATTAATAATTTTAGGAATGGAAGCAAATGGCATCCATCCTCGCAGGTCATCATTCGATTTCCGTAATACTTGAATGCCTAGATGAGTTATAAAAAATTCACTAACGTCCGGTCAGGAGCTTTTGACAGCTTGTTCTGAAATATTCTAAAACTGTAGGACTTGTTGATGCCGGTACATCTAGCAAGAAATTATTCAAATTTTGAAAGATCGTTTTTCCGGAAGTAGGTACGTTTCAATTTGTTTTAAATAAAAAATGTGTCAATGTTACCCCTTACTAATATAGTGTAAACTTCAGAAGATTTTTTACAAATTGGATATCATGCATTTAATTCAATATTCGCCTGGCAGTTATAGATAGCCTTGCAATGTCTAAAAAAATTTTAATAATTAGGAACTATTAGTTTCTATGGACATATTTTGTTTAAGTATTCATGTTCTTCAAAAAAACATTCTCATTTTACATTTCAAATTTAAAAATAATGAAAAAAATCGAGTTGAAGACTATTGTGACAAGGTTTATTTCATTCACTTTTTTGTTTTCTAAATGTTTAATCAAGCAGAAGAAAAAATTATTGACTCACTCTAAAACGCTAGAACATTTTGTATAAGGTTCTGAATTAATGCTGGACCACCACATTAACTTACAAATCCTTACATCTCCCTTTCAAACACCCCGTATAGATTTCTGATTCATTGACTGATGACATTTGACATAGGTACTCTATGTGAACTAATTACGAAATAACGTTGTCATGGCAACAGTAAAAAAGCATGTCGACCCTCACCTTTTCTCCCCTGTGGCACGGCATAGGATAAATCCTGGAATTCGATATTAACAGGAGGCCGGTTTTGGAAATACGTCAAGTTCTTATTGGCCACCACCTGTACACTATCTTCCATGGTTTTCACTTTCACCTACACCGTCATATAAACATAAACACTGATAAATTCGAATAAGCCAAGTATTTTCGGGGATCCTTGTTTGACCTGCGTGGATCAGCTGATCGAGTGAAAGAGAAAGAGTTCTTGTGATGTATGCCGCTAGTTACGAATAGACGTTCTGCACCGCGAACCATTGACAAAACTGGGTCGACTGAACGAATTTCTAATTCTCGATGCTTCGTAACGTTGAACGGAAACCGCCGCGGATGCGTGCAACGTACGATGTAATTTATAGACAAAGGGTTTATGCTGTAGGTTCACTTACCTTTCCTTCATGAACTATTCAACACTTTGATTTTCCCTCAATATTTTTTTGAGTTGTGTCGAAGAAGGTGACAAGGTGTTTTTGGATTTTTGATAACATCTAGATGATTTCTGAATAAAACCTCACTGACGTGGGGTAAAGAACTTATACGCGCTTATTCTGAATTATTTTTCAGTACTCTGGACCAGTACGATACTAATAAAACCACCACAATGAATGAAAAATAATGATGGTTTTAACGATTAATCAAAGCAGAAAATTATTGGACGTGCCCGAAGAAATATGAAAGGAAACGGCTTCGCTTGCAGCTTCTTTGTCGCAGTGCCGGATTAACCTTTAGGCAGAGTAGGCGACTGCCTAGGGGCCTCGCGTCAGCTGGGGTTAAGGGCCTTAAATGATTTATGGAATTACATTTTCAACATGATATAAAATATTCACCTATAATACCACAAAAGCTTCAAAATTATCGGGTATTTCCCGATAGGTTCGTTGCAAACAAATGAAGGAGTCAAGTTTTTCAGGTTAAAAAACCATGAGACGAAATGTACAGTTAACAAATAAGAATTTCATAATGAATAAAACAATATTTAATTAAGAATCAGGGTAGTGCAATTAAAAATACAATTGTTGTAAACATTGGTGCATGTTTTCTTCAAGTCAGAGTTATCGGTAATGGTCCCAGAAGAAGTAGATGGCATGAGGTTTATGCTGTTGATGGCATTTTCTGCAGTAGGCTCACTCCTTCGCAGTTTCTTGACAATGAATAAGTGGTGTTCCTGGTCGAGTTGGAGATACGGCTTGATGGAGTTACTGTTGGCATGTCCAGTTATTTTGATTATCTGCTGCTCTCCCAGGCCCGATTTCGCTAGATTGGAGACGGCTGTTGCACGACTGGAGTGATTGGTGATTTTTTTGTTACCAAGGTCAAGCCCAGCTTTTTGTGCTGACTCCTTAACCCACTTTGAAATCGTGTTTTGGCCTACTGGGGAATCCTTGTACCACCTAGCGCCTGGAACTTTATTCCAGAATAGATTTTGGGTCAGGAATAGTCTGTCGCTCTTGATATTGACATCTCTCTTCTCTCTCAATTTCTGGAACAGTCTCACTGGGCACTTGTCAGGGATTTCACGATTCTCCACCAGCCACTTGCTGTCTGATAATTTTTTATCACCACCTTGTGTGGTCTTGCTGAAAATTGGATTGTATTCAATTCTCCCAGTTGTTTCCCCGTCATTTCGCTGTTCTGCCTTGAAGTGATGTATTGACGCCATGCTGCCCTCACCACCTCTCCAAGCCAATTCCACTGATATTATCATGAATAATTTTTTCTGGAGGCCATCAGGAGTTTCCTCGTCCCAAACAGTGGTCATTGCATTCCAATCTTTTTCCTCCAACGCTGCTGCACTTGCCCTCCGTTTTTCCGGAATAGATTTTAAAGCGTTACGCTTGGCATCACGAGCTCCTCGAGCGGTCTTGAATGCAGCATCCGAAAATGGGTTGATTTTGATGTCGAAATCTTTCAAATACTTTTCTTGAAGTAATTTGGCAGTCTGGTTCCACATTGTTTTTATTGTACCTTCCTTATAGTCTTCTCCATCCATTTTCTTCATATTGTAAGCGTAATCTTTCATAATGTTTGCCAATTGCGCTTCACTCGTTTCAGCACTCAATGTGTATTCCCTCTCAGTACAAAAAGTAGTAAATTGGTTCCAAACTGTTTTTTTTTGCCTTCTCCGTATTAATGGGAACATTTCCTTTGACTTTTTTATCGATGGTGGACAGAGAACAAACTCCAAATCGACTCATTTTCGTGCAAAATCTCCAATTTTCACAATTGAATTCAACCTGTCAGTCTGACGTGTGCTTGATTTGACTGGATCATGTTTTGTTTATATATAGCAACTACCAGGGAAAATTTTCAAAAAATTATCAGTATAATACCATGTAGGTTGTACCACGTGACGTCGAATGGTGCAATTCTATTGGTCGATATTTGGGTAGGAAAAATAATCATTGCAATCTAATCCCTCAAAAACCTACGTCCGTGGTCAGAAATATAGACAAATTTAACATCGAAAGACGTTCGGAATAAAAACAAAGGTACCGCTTACCGCAATGTGTCCGTAAATATGTCAGTTCACGCCTAATTGCCTTCCCTAGTTCTTTAGTTGCCGCCGATCGCTACTTTATTTCAGTTATGGACTCATCAAGCTTTTTAGCATTTTTTTGATATATGCCACCGACTTTTTATCAATTTAGGGGCGGCTTCCTGATATCTCAGGAATAATTTTCATTTTCAATCAGCCAATCAGCATGTTAATTTTGCAGAGGAATGGGGAAGCCAAATACTGAAGAAACAAATCCATTTCATTTCACCATTACTTCATTCTAGAGCTAGGGAAGTTACAGTACAGTTTTGTACTCTTATTAATATTGATTACTTTCATATTCTTTAGTGTGTGGTGAAGAGAGTGTTCTGAATATTTTTATTTTTCTTTGGATTTAAGCATACTTTCCAAAGGTAGGTTATGTTTCGGTATTTTCTAAGCTTTTTTTCTGCTTCGGGTTTTACATACGGTTGAAGTGTCAGCTGATAAGTTACTTTGGTTAGGGCGATAAAATCAGACTCTATCTAGGGCTGACGGCAGACACTGAAAAAAAAACTAAGTTCACTTATATTCTCTGATTCTGATGTGTTTAGATTAAAACGCTGAATATTAACGATTGCTCATTTTCTCTTTAAGTAAGAAAATGCCGGAGGAACCCTTCAAGAGAAAATACCTAAGTGGTTTAGAAAAACGAAAAAGGCGACAGGAGAAACAGAACAAATGTGATGAAATCTTGAATAAAACAAAAAACCTTCTCAACTCGGATTCAGTGCTAGTCGGCAATCAACAGAGAATGAACCCTCTCCAAGTACGTCCAATGGCCAAAGTATGGTAGCAGGCTCAGTAGAAATCCCTTGCGACCCTTGCAAGGATTCTGAACAGATGAATCAGGATCAAGATACAGTTTCTTTAGCGGCTGAGAATAGTGAAACCGAGGTTCAATTAAAGCCCCAAAACAAATTACATTTAGGCGTAGAATACCATAATGACGTTGTCTTGTGGCAAAATATTATAAATGACATTTAAGATTTTTGGTGTTTTAGAGATCCTAATGAATGCCAACACTTTGAGAGCGATTTTTCTGCTTCAAGCCAACAGTATGATGACAGCAAAAGATTTTTTTTCTCAATCTATGTATTTTCGTAAACACATAAGTGATGGCAAAATTAAACGAGAGTTGCTGATGTATTCTCCATCTTCCAAAAAAGTATACTGCTTTCCATATGTTCTTTTTGGTGAAGATCGAGCCCAATCACAGTATCGAACTGGATTTTGTGATTGGAAAAATGCGTCACGAATACTTCAGTCACGTGGGGATAATGAGCACACAAAGAATGTGTTCGTATACTGATTAGTAGACGACTTATTAGCGGCCGAATTGACTCATCTATGGAAATGGCATAAAACAAAGAAAAGGAATATTGGAATAAAGTTTTGCAAAGAGTTGTATCGGTGATCAAATTTTTATGATCTCGTGGATTATCATTTCGAGGTGATGATGAAATTCTTGATTCTCAAGATAATGGCAACTTTTTGGGAATTTTAGAATTGCTCGCGCAGTACGATCCATTTCTTAGTTCGCAGTTAGCAAAATATGGTAATGCTGGAAAAGGAAGAAAGTCATACTTGTCTTCAACGATTTGCGAGGAACTAATTGAAATATTGGGAAAAAAGGTTTTGAATTTCATTATTAATGAAATCAAAGAAGCCAAATATTTCTCAATAAGCGTTGATTCACCACCAGACATATCTCATACTGATCAGCTGACTGTAGTGCTGAGATACGTCTCGTCAAATGGAGAAGTTGCATAACGTTTTTTGACATTTATTTCAATAAATAGCCACAAAGAGGAAAAATTAGCCTCAGCAATTTTACATTTTTCAGATCAATATAACATTAACATAAGAAATGCGAGAGGACAAACTTATGACAATGCGTCAAATATGTCTGGTTGTTACAATGGTCTACAGGCTCATATTAAAAAATAAATAATCTCGCTCATTATGCTCCATGTGCAGTGCACTCACTGAATTTGGTTGGAGTACGTGCTGTGGAGAGCTGCATTGGAGCAATTTCATTTTTCGAATTTGTACAGGCACGATATAACTTTTTTTCGGCGTCTACTCATCGCTGGTCAGTTATGTTGAAACATATTGGAAAGGGTCTAGTGATGAAAAAAGTGTCTGACACAAGGTGGCGCGTATGAACGGATGCAACTAAGGCTTTGTCAGAAGGTTATAGAAATTTTCATAAACCTTTGCAATCTATTGTTGATGATAAGACTCAACCAGCACAAACGATTCACGAGGCTCGATGTCTAATAAAGTGTTCTGATAGAAAGGAACATGCAGTAATGGCAGTATTTTGGGCTACCATATTGGATAGAATCAATGGTGTTAGTATGTCTCTACAAAAACCTAGCATTGAGCTTCGAACTGCAATTGGTCTCTTAAAATCTCTCTCGGATTCTTGGCAATCACAGAGAGAATTATTTGATGATTATGAGATGAAGGCAAATGACACTGATACCGAATATAGAGATGAAAATCAGCGTTTTCGAAAAAAAAAGAGGCATCAGGATGAAGGATCAGCAGAAGAAGTTGTGAACAGAGGAAAAGATAAGTTAAAGTTGGAAACATATTTACCTGTAGTAGATATGCTTCAGTCATAATTGATGCGTCGAATAGAATCTTATAGAGATATTGATTCTCTGTTCGAATTTCTTGCAGATTTCTTGAAAAAAACTGACGAAGAAATCGAAAGTGTTTCTAAAAAATTCAGGGAATACTATTCCGATGACATTGAGCCCGATCTTATGAATGAGATGGTGCAATTCGAATATTTCGTATTGCAAGTAAACGATGCTGGGAGTACGGAAAACGATTAATTTTTGGTAATATGGTTCAATCAAATTTCCCTAACGTAATGATAGCATTACAAATATATAAAAGTTTGATGATATCAAATAAAAACGGGGAACGGAAATTCTCAAAATTAAAATTAATATAAAATTGTCTTCGTTCATCAATGACTCAGAAGCGTTTGAATACTTTATCGATATTGGCGATCGAAAATGATATATTGGAAAAGATCAATTTTCAAGATGTGATGATTGATTTTGTAACCAAAAAAGTTAGAGAATTTCAAAATTTATCATAAATCATAATCAATGAAACAATTACCTATCTCCTTATTATTTTTTTTTGCATTCAATAACATAAAAGTTAAAGTGAAAACGCCAAAGTGTAAACTATATTCTCTTGATTAAAGTTGAAATTAGATAGTGCTGCCTTTTTTCTTTACTGTATGTCTGTATCCATATTACATCTTACACACTACACGAATCTAAACCTTAATCATATCCTATAACCTATCCATTGAAAACTTTTCTGATAGTCGAAACATAAAATTTATGTTAGTAAGAAATCAGAGAATCAGTGATATGATAATACTGATGTATACGGGGTGTCCCGCCGGGAATGCCCATTAGAAATTTATGGATAAAACATTATTCGAATATTTCCAAATTTTGTGTGAAGATATGAGTCAATAAGACATTTATTCATGATACCTACCTATACTTTTGAATTTCAGTGACTTCCGGTTGCACCGGAAATGGTATCAAATTTCTTATTTATAGTGAAACACCCTGTATATTACGACTTTTTCGGATATATCTTCGAATTTCACATTTATGTTATGCATCAATCCGTATAGCCATCTTCAAACGTTTTCGAGTTATTCACTTTTTTATTATGCTCGTAGCTAGCTAACAGTTATTCCTGAATATATTGAAAATGGTGCATTTTAGATATAGAGAATCCTTATAACATTCCACTCATTTTTTCCTTGCAAATCGAAAAAACGACTGTTTCCATTTGAGAAAATCGAAAATTCTAATGAGCACTCCCGGTGGGATACCCTGTATATAAGGAATGTTACTCCTACCTACTAATTAACTTGATAAAATCTGAGGATGGTTGAAAAGGGGCCCCGAAATGTGCACTGCCTAGGGGCCCCCACTTGGTTAATCCGGCCCTGCTTTGTCGGGGCCTCTTTTTGTATTGATTTCTGTTCTTGAAGTCTGTTGCACAGCACTGATTTCCGCCATAAACTTGGAGAATATAAGAAGTAATTAATGTAGCTATGTCACTTGTGGACGACTCGACAGTCGGTAATCGTAGTGGAATTGGAATGACATACATGTCCGAGCGAAGCAGTTCCGATATATCAAAATATCTACATTGTAACTGCGTGAAATTCGAAGTGACAATTTCATGAACTGGGAAATTGAGATTTCCAATCAAATCCCCAAGAATACTCAAAGATTGAGGTAATGGTGTGTGTGAATCTACTGGCGAATATTTTATGCTAAGCTCTATCGATCTTAAAGTATTAGAACAAAAAAAATTTCACTCGTTTTTCAATTATGGTTGAAATTCCTCACAGTATTCTCCACTTCTTTGTGCAGTGAATCTTCGAGAGTAGGTTCCACATTTTCTAACATATCACATTCGACACCATTTTTCTGTTTCATTAGGAATAAAAAATTTCGTGTCATTCATCATTTTTCGGATGGATGCCACACCAACACCAGTTTGCTGATTTATCTGTTTTATTCTGCAGAGATATCCCTCAACTCTCCTTTAATTATAAAAATATCTGTGGATTCAAATATCCCCGCACCTTTTGACACATTTACTTACGCCGTGATCTTATCCCAAACTACGTTCCTTTGGTAGGTTGATACTTGTCCGTTTTCGTAAGTGTAAGTGATGGGCAAATGTGTGGAATCAAGTAAATATTTCTAGAATTAGATATCAAAATGAAATTTGGATGATGGATACTGCAGTTGATTGCCTATTTGTTTTCATACTGTTTAACAATTTTGTCAATTCTTAAATTTGTATTGAAATGCACTGTTATGATTTTAGTCTGATGAAATTTTTAGATACGAGTACAGAAATATCGGGTTCGATAATTTTTATTTCAATATCTACCGACTCGGTAGTAACGAGATATTAACATAAAAGTATTTATCTAATGGCATGTCATAATAACAACGTTATGTCACATAATTTTGATGACATAAGGAAGCTCATTATGGAACTAAGTACCATAATGGAATTCTATAAGGAAAACATGTAATTGTTTGATCAAAAAGGTTCATTCAAAATGCATAACTATGTACAAATCTATTTATTATAAATGGTAAAAGAACAATTACTACAATTTGTAATATTAATTCCAATGGATTTTACAGTTTTTACATCAGTAGTTGATGATTGTTGGCAAACTTGTAATCCTTTTTGGTTGTTGGAACCAAAAATTGCGTCTGATATTTTTTCTTTTGCTCTTTCGAATTTTTGATGTAACCTTCAGCGACAGTATTGCTTTTTCATCCGCCATGGCGTTTCACGGTACACAGATCAGCTCCAGAATCAGCCAAAAATGAAGCAGACGATCGCCGAAAACAACTTTATTAAATAAGTATGTACTATCATCTGATGCTTCCGTTAAAAACTTTGTAACATCTTGTTTAGCAAAAATGTTGGAATTTTTAGCTCTGTAACCTTCTGATTTACGTTTTAGTAATGCAACCAGCTGTAGGTACTTACTAATATCGACGTTTTTTCTTGTCGATAAAATACTTCTCATCATCGAATAATACGACCAAAGAGAAGATGGTTTTCTTTCCTTAGATAAGCATTCAAAGTAAGTCAACAATACTTTTTCATGACTGATATTCTTGATTTTTTAGCAGAACACCATTCTTCGTACCGATTAAACACCATTCCATATACACTCCGTGATTTTTCCGGCAAAAGGGAGTCCACGATATTTCTCGACATTCCTTCTAAATCAGAAGGTAAACTATCAGCTTCAGAATTTTTTAAATTATATTAAATTCTACCTGACAATAATTATTGAGTTTGACAGCGATAAATTAATATTGCCGTTACAAATTGTCAAGGAAATGGCAAAGCACAGCTCACTCACCTACTAATATTTGAACCTACACAATACTTACTCCTTTAAAAATAGTTGTCATTGTGACATGTCGAAAATGCAGTTTTTAATTTTTCGAAAATGTATTGATATAAATGCCATCCGATAAAATTTTGTATGTAATACGAATCATAAACAATCATTATGGCACACGCCGTGTTATCGGACTCGGCTACGCTTCGCCCGATAACATTCACGACTTGTACCATAATGATCGTCTTTATGATCCTTATTACATAAATAACTATTAACAAAACTGAAAATCAAATGTCCATTAAATAAATTACTAATCACAATTTTTCACACAATTATTTACTAGAACCAGCTGATTTTCAAATCATTGAAACTTAACTAAACTAAACTTAATGTATTAGATCTTCCAACTCAGCACCGTTCAATTCTTGACAATAACAAGTCGTTTGTAAATTGTCTAGCAATATTAGCTGTTACTTCTGGTGGAATTCTCTGTATCTCGTGAGATATTCCTGCAGCTCATTCTTACAAATTATTCGGTCCATCAACATAAACCTTAGACATTAAATAACCCAACCAAAAATAGTCCAGTGGATTGAGGTCGGGACTTCGTGCAGGTCATTCATAAGTATCCCTTCTTCTAATCCATCTGTGATGAAATGTTCTATCTAAATAATCTCGAACCATATGAGCGTAAAAGGGTGGTGCTCCATCCTCCTGAAACCAGATATTATTTAGTGAGAGTCCATTTATCTCTAATGCCGAAATCATTTGTTTCTTTAACAGCTGTAAATACCTATCTCCGTTTAAAGGTTCTTGCAAGAAGGAGGGTCCTACGATTATTTTGTTAGAAATGCCCACCCAAAGGTTCCATATTTAGGGATGTTCCGTATGAGCCTCTTGAACCCAATGAAGATTAGTTTGTGACCAGTAGCGGCAGTAAAGTCGATTAACTGTACCATTTAAACAAAATGTAGCTTCGTCCGAAAACACCATATTTCTTATAAAATTATTTCACGGTTGCAAATATCCATCATCGTTTCACAAAATTGTGAATATCAGTCGAAATCGACTTCGGACAGTTCTTGAACGTGGCTAATTTTGTAGAGATGATATGTTTTTTTCGCCTCAATATTCTTTCTACTAAAGGAAGGCTTTATTCCATACTTATTACACCTTCATTAGTTGGACTAATCGACCATTTTTTGGTACATTGCAGCAGGGGGTGGGAACTCGCCTACTACAAAGGTGGTCACGTTTTTCTTCGACGAGCGGCAGAGACATCTGTAGTCATCTCCAAAGCGGATCGATAAATTAGGAATTCTCAGTATCTAGTGATCGGTAAAAACGGATTTTATCGAATCTCGGTCGTGATGAACTATTCTTTGACGAGCATGAACTTTCATGTTATCTATGTCAGCGCCATTTTTTTTTCCTATGTCGTGTTCTAGATTTATTCCATACATAGACTACTTATTTTTAATTCAAAAAGTAGTGTTATTCAGCTAGAGAGGTATTCATTTTCAACTTATTCAATTTAATTTAATTGAAATGGTTTATTCTTGCTGTGTTCCCAATTGCTACAGTGATAGTAATGTCAAAAGGTATGTGTTGCATTCATATAAGTAGTGGTTTTAGATTAACTTATAACTCACTAAAAATGTACTGTGAATTAATATTTTCTGTAGCAATTTCATATTCGTGTAGTAATTTCTGAATAGTATAAATTTGGGACAGGTTCTAACACTGTTTTCTTTCTAGGTTTTTCATTACACAAGTTGAGGGTGTTAGAAATGTTTGGTTGGAAAGAATCGGAAATCCATGTCTTCATTCATCCAAAAACGTTATTTGCATAAAGCATTTTCATATGGATTGTATAGTCCCACATGGAAAGCTAAAAAGATTTGTTCTACCAACACTTAATATGCCAAGTAATTCATTCTACTCCCTATGATCATCATTTTTGTAATTTCAATAATCTTTCAGATTATGTAAGCCGCCCTCATAATAATGACATATTTTTTCTACCCTCCAGAACTCCTGAAGAAACTTTGAGGCAACAAGGTATTTATATATAAGTGAACTGCTCATGGTTATTGATTATAGTTTTGGGTATTTCACTGATAGTTGGTTTCATAAAAATCGTTTATCAGAAGATTCCTTGAATACTTCAACGGATATGTGAGATTTACCGTTGAAACGCCAAATTCATGGAATTTCAGTTAATAAGTTTTAAAGACATTTAGAAATTGTTTCTCTCATAAAAGTATAAAACTTAATGCATTTCATGCTTAAATTGATATATTTGTCACTAATATTCTAATTTATTCTTTTAATGTATTTTCATAACTCGATGAGTAATTGTTGCATAATTATTTTCGTTTATTCTTTCCTCGATATTGAAATTATTGTAAATTGATTATTTACTGCATTATATATATATATATATATATAGATTTATTTGACCGCCTACACAGACCCAAATCGGTACACTCTACCGACTTTTCGGTCCAGTGACGTTGTCAGACCCGGCTCCGGGTCTGACAACGTTTTTCAATGGAATCATAATCAGGGGGCAGGGGGTGTTAGATATGAATTTTGAGCCGGGTCCGAAAAGTCGGTGAAACATCATATTTTATACAGAAATACTTCGGGAACGGCCAGTGCGAGGGCGCTTCCGGCGACCTCGTCTTGCTGTATGTAAACGGTATACTCGATCAACGTCTCCAATCCCTAAATCTGGCAACGTTGCGCCTTGTGTATAAACCCGAAATTCTTATTCTTCTACAACTTATACAAACCCGATATAGGGGACCGTCCTCCAGAAGATAGTTTATTCATTTCTTCCAAGCTGACCGAAAATATGATCTCGTCTCACAGATATTTCATTCTTCAAACGAGTATAGTTGAAAGTCATAAAATGGGGTACAATAGCTCGTCGTTAGAAGAAAACTACCTGGAAAATTTTTCGCATAAAAATTTTATTATCATTCATTGGATCACAACTGACTTACGAATCATATTCATAAGAGTCATGGAAATTTCAATCACCCTTTATAAGGAGTCGTTACGGAAATTTTCCGATATTTTTCTGAATTTGACGTTTCCGAATTTTTTTTATGTTCACCGAAATGAAATGAATCAGGACAAAATTTTATTTGAGAAATGTACAAGAATATTGGATGGATCTTAAAAATTTAGATGAGCACTGACGTGATGTCATGAGCATCAGCGTGCTTATGCTTAATGCTGATGATTATCTTACGAGATATCAAGTATTTAGGAACGGTTTCTATGAAATTTGACAATCTTCTTTGTTTAAACGCTATCCGAACATCTTCCTAGTTACAAGTTGATCTGGTGGATATGTTAGTATGTTAGGAAATGTTGAGGAAACGAAATTCCAAATGCATAATTAATGCAGAACTATCCGACGTTTTTGGCCCAGATATTTGGACAATGGACAATCAATCGAGATTCGAAAGTTACAGGCATTTGAACAAACGATAGCTCGCTGTTCAACTAGGAACAAGCGCGTAAAAATTCCTGCCTAGCTTGTTTACTGAATTTAAGATTTAAAGGTGAATTGATTTTAGAAATTGAATGCTTTCCTCATTCGTCATCTTCAAATCTTAACTACACTTTTTTTTCAGTAAATACTGATTCTTATCACTTTTTTCCCACATAATTTAATCTGGTTTTAATATTGAAAACCAAATTTCTAATAATAATAATGATAGCTTTATTGTCCAACAGAAAATGCATTTACAAGACAAGTCACTATACAGGGATATAAATGTTACTATTAAGAATATCTGCTCCATAACCACCTACACACATATATTACACAAAATCAAAATTTTACTATGAATCGGACAGATGTTCAAGTTCAATTTTCATGAAAGTTTGTTGAGAGCACGAAAAAATATCACAACAGGTACAGCTACTATAATTATTACACATTAAATTTTTTTTGGAGCCTTACGCAGGATATTCTTTCTAGCTCTTTCACATTTAAAAACTGAAGCATTTCTCGAATTGAAACATGGTAGGTGGAAATTTAATTTGCTGAGAATTTCGGCAGAGTCCATTTTATTATTTAAGATTTTGTACAGAAACATAACTGTTCCTAAAGTTATTCTTAGACTTAAACTTGGATAATTCAGTCGCTGATAAAGATAATTATTATCACATCCTCTAGGAGGATTGACTCCGTCAATCTTGAATATCAAATACTTCCGTGAATACGATAGAGCTAGAGTTGAAATTTTCAGAGTATATTTGAGTTATAAATATCTCAGCTGAGTTCGTTATTCGGATAAATCGGTAGAATAGTTTCGAAGTAACAAAATAAAATTTTCTAAATAAAAAATTTTTCATGGTGCACTTTTATCAGGCGTATACACCAATACCGTTTTCGACTTTGACAAACCAATAGTTTCCGAGATATGATTTTTCAAATTTTGAATAAATACGGGTGAAACTGAACTCTATTTATCCCTTGTTAATCATCTACCTACTCAGGGTCCAAGGGTCAGCGCTCTGGCCTGTAAAGCGGAGTTTTAAAATTCAATATATCCCAACATGCTGGTTGCAAAAACCAACGGTATCACTATGAGATGTTAAACCATTTTTGTTTTTTTAATACAATTTCACATTTATGACAACATTCTTGGTCTCGTTAGAGTGAGATATCCCCATGGGAAATGCAAATTTCAAACGGTTTGATGCGATCCTTCTGATAAATCCTTGAAGAATTACTAGGGTTATTGCATTTGGTTTCAGGATATTAATTAGATTTGGGTTTATTACTATTGCTTGGTTGTTCCAAGTAGAACAGCAAGCTATAGTACTACCAAAACAGATATACTTTTCGACTAGCGAGTCAAAAATATTTCCAATCGATTGGGTTTATGAAGATATAAATAAGGTCATTTAATTTTATCCCAATAAAACAATTTTTTCCGATACAACTTAGAAATAGGGCATCACGAGTGCCTATAGAGCACTTCTGAAGAACTTAAATTATTTGAAACATTGAACATTAAAAAACTTTAACACCTGATGAATTTTCTTGAAGCCCGAATACTTCTAGTTATCCAGGTGAAAAAATGAGTCATTTGAAGAAGTTATCTCTCTGATGTTTTCTCTTCGTAAATGATATCTTAAAGATATATATATACATATCGGCATCCGTCAAATTTTTTTACGAAATATCGGAAACAAACTGAAAACCAGCTAATATTTCTCAATTACTGAAATTCTCAAACACATCATAGTGTGTTCCAAATATTGAGCTCAAAATTGTAACAAATATTACTCATAATTTTTGTTTTTCAATGATGAAAAAATTTTTATATTATTATTATGTCGTAGAATATTGAAAATTTTCCTTAACAAAATCCTTTAGAGATTGATTGAAATTTCTATAGTTTTTCAAATATGATTCATATGTCAGTTGTTATTGAAAAAAACATTTTTATGCGGAAAATTTCTTACATACTGTCTGACGATGAGCAATTGTACCTGATTTTTATGAACTTCAATGATAATTCGGTTGAAAATTTGAATACCAGTAAAGATGAGTTATTTGATTATCGGTCCGTTTCGAAGAATTAAATAAAGCAATCTTCTATATGACGGTTCTCTCTATTGGGATTGTATAAGTTGTAAGAAGCGATAGATTTTGGGAGAATTCAGTGGATACATTTCATGTGACCTTCTACTGAAAAAAGTAAAAGATCCTTGTCAGTTGCTTCTCAACATAAGATATGCAATTAGAGTTATTTGCGGTATAACTAACCGACGCGGTCAGTCCCAACGATCTGACAACACCGCAGGGAATGAAAAGGTTTGGAGAACATCCTGTCGGCGTATAAGTGGGAATGAAAAGTCGGTTCAGGATATCGGGCTTCAAAACGTGAATCAAGTATATCACTTTTTGAATGAAAAAATGTTTCCCTCTAAAGTTGCCTGAGGAGTTATATTTCCTTAAAGCAGATTTTCCACATATATACACGCAAAAACCATCTGGATCATACGGGTCTCAGGTAGCCTGTCGCATGTACCGGGACTGAACACGTCTGTTAGATAAATATATATATATATATATATATAGATGATTCTCGTGGGTTAGCAGTCAAATAAAAAGAAGAAGACTCTTTTATCCTTTACTCGAGCTTTCAAAACAATTTGTTTCTTTTTTCAAGAGTGCTGCAAATTATTAAAAATCAATTGGTGAACAGGTTACAGATCTTCAGTACTTACGATAGCGAGATTGATTATGAAATGATGTTCATTAAATCTTAATCTAATTAACATGAATTCAAGACCTTAAATTATGATAGCTCAAAAATATAATAATGATTGACAATTTTTGGATGTCATTTAAAGACGTGAACATCGAAGTGGAATGTTGAGAGCTAGGCATATGTGATATACAATACAAGCTTTAATTTAGAATCAGATTACTTAGAATAAGAACATATGTTCGGTGTTAAAAGATTTTGTTATTCACTTATATCTAAGTTTGAAACGTTAGTCACATTTCTTGTTTTTTCTATAGAAATCAAGTAAGAATACATTGTGTCAAAGAGTTAATATCCTTCCTAGAGTTCATGGAATTATCATATTGTGATATTCTCACCATTTCCATAAATGTTCTTTTTTGAAATTAGGTTCTGAATCTAATATTTTTATATTTTCATAATCAGGATGATGATCTTCAGAATTCACATGATTGGTAAGAGCACAGGAATTTTTAAGAGTTCTGATATTGCTTTTGTGTAGTGTTATCCTTTGTTGAAGTTTGGTGGAAGTCTGACCTATGTATATTTGATCGCAATCCTTACATGGAATGCTGTAGACAACATTAGATTTATTTAAGATCTTATCTCTGTCTTTCAAATTAGTGAATATAGACCTAACTGGTTTTACATTTTTGTTGCAATTTTAATTTTATCAGGTGGTAGTATTCTTTTGAGATTATATGTAAGGGTTTCTATGTAAGGTAGTGTTAGGTATAAAAATCTTTGTTGTTCTGATGGTAATAAAGGTTGTATATCAGCATCTAATCGTGGTGGTAGATCATTAGGTGTATTGAATAATAATTTATTGATTAAGTTAATAGGATAACCGTTTTTATTAAAAGATCTTTGAGAATCAGAAGATTTTTATCTTTAAATTTATTATGCGATATTCTCAAAACTCTTGTTTTCAAATTTTTGATAATGTTAATTTTCATTTTCATTTTTACTAACATTACATTAGAGATCGCAATTATGTGCATCGAAGAATATTGGGATGAAATCAAACAACACTGTACAGTTGATAGAGAAAACTTCAAGAAACTGATGAGCTTTGTATTTAATACAACAGTTTTCTCATATAATGGTGTGTTCTATAAACAGAAAGAAGGTACTCCAATGGGATCTATTGTTTCACCAATTATTGCACAATACGTAGTAGATCTAGTACTAAACAAAACATTACCATCTTTCACATTTCAAGTTCCATTTTGTAAAAAGTTCATGGACGATATTATTACGGCAATACCTGAAGATCAAATACATGTATCTCTTGATATTCTCAATAATTTCCATTCAAAAATTCAATTCACAGTTGAGACTGAATCTAATAACTCAGTTCCTTTTTTAGATACTAAGGTTATCAGAGATAATAACATTCTTCTAATAGATTGGTACAGAAAATCAATAGCATCAGGAAGATACATTAATTTCGCTTCATATCATCCAATGAAAATGAAAATTAACATTATCAAAAATTTGAAAACAAGAGTTTTGAGAATATCGCATAATAAATTTAAAGATAAAAATCTTCTGATTCTTAAAGATCTTTTAATAAAAACGGTTATCCTATTAACTTAATCAATAAATTATTATTCAATACACCTAATGATCTACCACCACGATTAGATGCTCATATACAACCTTTATTACCATCAGAACAACAAAGATTTTTATACCTAACACTACCTTACATAGAAACCCTTACATATAATCTCAAAAGAATACTACCACCTGATAAAATTAAAATTGCAACAAAAAATGTAAAACCAGTTAGGTCTATATTCACTAATTTGAAAGACAGAGATAAGATCTTAAATAAATCTAATGTTGTCTACAGCATTCCATGTAAGGATTGCGATCAAATATACATAGGTCAGACTTCCACCAAACTTCAACAAAGGATAACACTACACAAAAGCAATATCAGAACTCTTAAAAATTCCTGTGCTCTTACCAATCATGTGAATTCTGAAGATCATCATCCTGATTATGAAAATATAAAAATATTAGATTCAGAACCTAATTTCAAAAAAGAACATTTATGGAAATGGTGAGAATATCACAATATGATAACTCCATGAACTCTAGGAAGGATATTAACTCTTTGAGCACAATGTATTCTTACTTGATTTCTATAGAAAAAACAAGAAATTTGACTAACGTTTCAAACTTAGATATAAGTGAATAACAAAATCTTTTAACACCGAACATATGTTCTTATTCTAAGTAATCTGATTCTAAATTAAAGCTTGTATTGTATATCACATATGCCTAGCTCTCAAGATTCCACTTCGATGTTCACGTCTTTAAATGACATCCAAAATTGTCAATCATTATTATATTTTTTGAGCTATCATAATTTAAGGTCTTGAATTCATGTTAATTAGATTAAGATTTAATGAACATCATTTCATAATCAATCTCGCTATCGTAAGTACTGAAGATCTGTAACCTGTTCACCAATTGATTTTTAATAATTTGCAGCACTCTTGAAAAAGAATCAAATTGTTTTGAAAGCTCGAGTAAAGGATAAAAGAGTCTTCTACTTTTTATTTGACTGCTAACCCACGAGAATCATCTATATACTTTATATTCAGTCACGAATTTTCTTAAATTAGATATCATAATGGGATTTTATAACAACATCTTGCTTAATTATGGAAGACCAATGGTGCAACAACTGAAAGAATATTCGAATAACAGCTCGAAACTGGCTCGATTGACAAATAGACGTATATTCCTACTGAAGTGTAGAAAAAAGGACTACTACCTCCACATATAAAAACAAACTTAAAAAGATACAATACCAATTTGAATACAAAGATGGCTCAACTGGCCAAAGAGTCTCTGTCTTTACTAACCAATTAGGACGTAAGATTATCAATTTAGAAATCAAAATTACGCTCAAGAATCTTTCTTATCTCGAAGGCAGACAAATCACCTTAAAAACCGACATTCATTCAAGCTTACCTGAATATATTTGGTCAAATTTTGAACAGAGATTGAAAATAAATTACAATAAAATCTTTTACCGAATTCAAGAGGTCAATGTCAATAAACTTAACAGGATGAGACAAATGGTAGTCAATACCCTAAAGACCGAGGACTCCTGGCTGTGTAACCTCACAAATACAATACTACCGCAAGAAGTTAAAACAATATTATCATTAGGACCGAAATTCTGCATCAAACCTAAAAGAATGGACATTTCAGTGACTAAATTATTGGCTGAGCTAAACCAATATCTAAGCACAATCGAAGATAAAAAGATGAGAGATATTATGACTGCTAGACTAACCAATGTTGTTACAAATTTTTATCAAAATTCAAATTTTACATGTGACCATTTACAATCTTCATATGATTTTACAAGATTATTCTTGAAGGAACATCCCAACCTATTAGTAACTCAATCTGATAAAGGTAATGTAACAAACAATTATGACAAAACAACAGTATCATAGCTTAGCATTGTCTTTATTGAATAATGAAGAAAATTACATCAGACTGAATAACGATCCCAGTAGCACATATCAACAAAATGCTAATAAATTAGTTAAAGATCTGAAATCCAAAAATCTAATAAGTGATGATGTTGCAAAATCTATGACTTTTTACAGAGGGACATCAGGTAAATTTTATGGCCTCCTGAAATACATAAGGAACAATTATCATTAAGACCAATCGTTGCATCTATAGATTGTCCTAACACAGGTATTGCAATGTTTCTTAAGGATACACTTAACAAGGCTTACAACACCAATAATCCTTATTACATCAAAGATTCTTTTTGATTTCGTTGATTTCATAAATGAAAAAATCATACCTGATGGCTTCGTTTTGGTGAGTTGGGATATTGTATCTCTTTTTACTAACCTTACATTAGAGATCGCAATTATGTGCATCGAAGAATATTGGGATGAAATCAAACAACACTGTACAGTTGATAGAGAAAACTTCAAGAAACTTTGTATTTAATACAACAGTTTTCTCATATAATGGTGTGTTCTATAAACAGAAAGAAGGTACTCCAATGGGATCTATTGTTTCACCAATTATTGCACAATACGTAGTAGATCTAGTACTAAACAAAACATTACCATCTTTCACATTTCAAGTTCCATTTTGTAAAAAGTTCATGGACGATATTATTACGGCAATACCTGAAGATCAAATACATGTATCTCTTGATATTCTCAATAATTTCCATTCAAAAATTCAATTCACAGTTGAGACTGAATCTAATAACTCAGTTCCTTTTTTAGATACTAAGGTTATCAGAGATAATAACATTCTTCTAGTAGATTGGTACAGAAAATCAATGGCATCAGGAAGATACATTAATTTCGCTTCATATCATCCAATGAAAATGAAAATTAACATTATCAAAAATTTGAAAACAAGAGTTTTGAGAATATCGCATAATAAATTTAAAGATAAAAATCTTCTGATTCTTAAAGATCTTTTAATAAAAAACGGTTATCCTATTAACTTAATCAATAAATTATTATTCAATACACCTAATGATCTACCACCACGATTAGATGCTGATATACAACCTTTATTACCATCAGAACAACAAAGATTTTTATACCTAACACTACCTTACATAGAAACCCTTACATATAATCTCAAAAGAATACTACCACCTGATAAAATTAAAATTGCAACAAAAAATGTAAAACCAGTTAGGTCTATATTCACTAATTTGAAAGACAGAGATAAGATCTTAAATAAATCTAATGTTGTCTACAGCATTCCATGTAAGGATTGCGATCAAATATACATAGGTCAGACTTCCACCAAACTTCAACAAAGGATAACACTACACAAAAGCAATATCAGAACTCTTAAAAATTCCTGTGCTCTTACCAATCATGTGAATTCTGAAGATCATCATCCTGATTATGAAAATATAAAAATATTAGATTCAGAACCTAATTTCAAAAAAAGAACATTTATGGAAATGGTGAGAATATCACAATATGATAACTCCATGAACTCTAGGAAGGATATTAACTCTTTGAGCACAATGTATTCTTACTTGATTTCTATAGAAAAAACAAGAAATGTGACTAACGTTTCAAACTTAGATATAAGTGAATAACAAAATCTTTTAACACCGAACATATGTTCTTATTCTAAGTAATCTGATTCTAAATTAAAGCTTGTATTGTATATCACATATGCCTAGCTCTCAAGATTCCACTTCGATGTTCACGTCTTTAAATGACATCCAAAAATTGTCAATCATTATTATATTTTTTGAGCTATCATAATTTAAGGTCTTGAATTCATGTTAATTAGATTAAGATTTAATGAACATCATTTCATAATCAATCTCGCTATCGTAAGTACTGAAGATCTGTAACCTGTTCACCAATTGATTTTTAATAATTTGCAGCACTCTTGAAAAAGAATCAAATTGTTTTGAAAGCTCGAGTAAAGGATAAAAGAGTCTTCTACTTTTTATTTGACTGCTAACCCACGAGAATCATCTATATACTTTATATTCAGTCACGAATTTTCTTAAATTAGATATCATAATGGGATTTTATAACAACATCTTGCTTAATTATGGAAGACCAATGGTGCAACAACTGAAAGAATATTCGAATAACAGCTCGAAACTGGCTCGATTGACAAATAGACGTATATTCCTACTGAAGTGTAGAAAAAAAGGACTACTACCTCCACATATAAAAAACAAACTTAAAAAGATACAATACCAATTTGAATACAAAGATGGCTCAACTGGCCAAAGAGTCTCTGTCTTTACTAACCAATTAGGACGTAAGATTATCAATTTAGAAATCAAAATTACGCTCAAGAATCTTTCTTATCTCGAAGGCAGACAAATCACCTTAAAAACCGACATTCATTCAAGCTTACCTGAATATATTTGGTCAAATTTTGAACAGAGATTGAAAATAAATTACAATAAAATCTTTTACCGAATTCAAGAGGTCAATGTCAATAAACTTAACAGGATGAGACAAATGGTAGTCAATACCCTAAAGACCGAGGACTCCTGGCTGTGTAACCTCACAAATACAATACTACCGCAAGAAGTTAAAACAATATTATCATTAGGACCGAAATTCTGCATCAAACCTAAAAGAATGGACATTTCAGTGACTAAATTATTGGCTGAGCTAAACCAATATCTAAGCACAATCGAAGATAAAAAGATGAGAGATATTATGACTGCTAGACTAACCAATGTTGTTACAAATTTTTATCAAAATTCAAATTTTACATGTGACCATTTACAATCTTCATATGATTTTACAAGATTATTCTTGAAGGAACATCCCAACCTATTAGTAACTCAATCTGATAAAGGTAATGTAACAACAATTATGACAAAACAACAGTATCATAGCTTAGCATTGTCTTTATTGAATAATGAAGAAAATTACATCAGACTGAATAACGATCCCAGTAGCACATATCAACAAAATGCTAATAAATTAGTTAAAGATCTGAAATCCAAAAATCTAATAAGTGATGATGTTGCAAAATCTATGACTTTTTACAGAGGGACATCAGGTAAATTTTATGGCCTCCCTGAAATACATAAGGAACAATTATCATTAAGACCAATCGTTGCATCTATAGATTGTCCTAACACAGGTATTGCAATGTTTCTTAAGGATACACTTAACAAGGCTTACAACACCAATAATCCTTATTACATCAAAGATTCTTTTGATTTCGTTGATTTCATAAATGAAAAAATCATACCTGATGGCTTCGTTTTGGTGAGTTGGGATATTGTATCTCTTTTTACTAACCTTACATTAGAGATCGCAATTATGTGCATCGAAGAATATTGGGATGAAATCAAACAACACTGTACAGTTGATAGAGAAAACTTCAAGAAACTTTGTATTTAATACAACAGTTTTCTCATATAATGGTGTGTTCTATAAACAGAAAGAAGGTACTCCAATGGGATCTATTGTTTCACCAATTATTGCACAATACGTAGTAGATCTAGTACTAAACAAAACATTACCATCTTTCACATTTCAAGTTCCATTTTGTAAAAGTTCATGGACGATATTATTACGGCAATACCTGAAGATCAAATACATGTATCTCTTGATATTCTCAATAATTTCCATTCAAAATTCAATTCACAGTTGAGACTGAATCTAATAACTCAGTTCCTTTTTAGATACTAAGGTTATCAGAGATAATAACATTCTTCTAGTAGATTGGTACAGAAAATCAATGGCATCAGGAAGATACATTAATTTCGCTTCATATCATCCAATGAAAATGAAAATTAACATTATCAAAAATTTGAAAACAAGAGTTTTGAGAATATCGCATAATAAATTTAAAGATAAAAATCTTCTGATTCTTAAAGATCTTTTAATAAAAAACGGTTATCCTATTAACTTAATCAATAAATTATTATTCAATACACCTAATGATCTACCACCACGATTAGATGCTGATATACAACCTTTATTACCATCAGAACAACAAAGATTTTTATACCTAACACTACCTTACATAGAAACCCTTACATATAATCTCAAAAGAATACTACCACCTGATAAAATTAAAATTGCAACAAAAAATGTAAAACCGTTACTTTTCTGGGTTCTTTCGTGTTTCTTCGGTCCTTTCATATGTTTTTTCGCGTTCTTTCGTGTTATTTCTGCGTTTCTTCGTGTTTCTTCCAGTTCTTTCATGTGTTTTCTTTTTCGACGGATTTTTTTTCGTTCCTTCGGGTTTTCTTGGGTTCCTTTGAGATTTTTGCGATCTTTCGTATTTCTTCCCGATTTTTTGTGTTTCTTCGCTTTCTTTGGTGTTCCTTCGCGTTCTTTCGTGTTTCTTCGGGTCCTTTCGTGTTTTCTCGGGTTCTTTCGTGTTTTTTCGCGTTCTTTCGTGTTTTTTGCTTTCAACGGTTTTTTTTTGCGTTCCTTCAAGTTTTCTTGGTTTCCTTTGGGCTTTTTGCGTTCTTTCGTGTTTCTTTGCTTTCAACGGTTTTTTTTTGCCGTGTTTCGTGTTTCTGTGCGCTTTATTGATCTATGGGCCTCATTTATCTATGGTCTATATTGATCTATGGGCTTATGGATCTACTGGCCTATATTGATCTACGGGCTTTTTGATCTACAGGCTTATGGATCTACTGGCTTACTAGTATTATTAAACATTCTTTACAATGGAAAAATTGCGTAGGTGTATGTACCGATGGGGCGGCTAGTATGGTTGGCAGACATTCTGGTGTTACTAAAAGAATTCAGCAAGCAGCAAATTCTGATTTATTGATGACCCACTGTATAATACATAAGCAGACAACATTTAGCTGCGAAAAATTTATCCACACACCATTAAATGAGGTTTTAGCGGCATCCATAAAAATTATTAATTTTATTTAAAAAGCGACTTAAATTGCAGATTATTCGCAATATTTTGTCAGGAGGTTGGTACCGAAAATGAGCAATTTTACTTCATACAGAGTTCGATGGCTCTTGCGGGCAAAATTTCAACCAGACTTTTTGAATTAAGGATGGAAGTAGAAATATTTTAAGAGAGACAAAATAATCCTTTAAGCATGCATTTGTCTGATGTAGAATGGGTTGCAAAACTAGTATATTTAAGTGATATCTTTTCATATATCAACGATTTAAATTTAAGTTTACAAGGCGTTTCCATAAATGCGTTTCATTTATTTAATAAAATAGATGGATTTAAGAAAACATTAATTTTTGGGTGGATAAAGTGAATAAAAATAATATTGATATTTTTAATAATTATTTTGATTTTGTCAATTTGCAACAAAGTATAAAATTATCAAAATTAAATACAATCATTGGGCAACACTTACAATCATTAAATATTAGTTCCGCAAAATATTTCCCATCTGAAAACCACGTGTGAAAGAAATGTGGGATAACAAACCCTTTTTAACATATGACAGTAGTCAGTTAAATTTAAATGACAGAGAATATGAGTCGCTCCTTGAAATTAGTGCAGATATTATATTAAAAGCTAGTTTTTCAACAATGTCTATTGATAAATTTTGGATCAAGTTGAAAATGAATATCCATCTCTATACGACAAAGTCATGAAAATGTTACTCCCCTTCGCAACTACATACTTATGTGAATCGGGATTTTCTTCTATCACAGTTATAAAAAATAAATTTAGAAATCGGCTCTCTGTTATTTCACCGCTCCGACTTAGCTTGTCTAATTTGGAACCAACAATTGACAAGTTGATTGAAGAAGAGCAGCAGCAATCTTCTCATTAACAATATATTCATATACAATGCGCTTTGATTATTTTTATAATTTGTGGTTTTTTGTTCTAATCTTGCTTAAGGTTTGTTCATTGATTTAATTTGTTGGTAATTGTAAGAATGATATTTTCGTTTTGTTCCTACATTCATGGGTTTGTGATTTTTTTTTATAACTCTGTCATTTTTATTAAAGTTTTATATACTTACCTACTTATTATTATTATATGTACATATGTATAATTATATACCTATACATTTAAATATTACTGTAAGCAAAATGTTACAACTAACTTGCGCGATAGTTCTTTATAATAAAAATTTGTTGTTAAGAAAATATCACTGGTCCGCATTTTTTTTTTAACAAATCTACTGGTCCGCGGGCCAAAAAAGATTGAGAAACGCTGCACTAGAGGACGCCACGAGACGGAACGTTGTGCGAATGGAATCTGTAATCAACTAGGCGATGACTAAAGATGGCGCTGTAAGTTGAGCTCTCGAAGCCGGGACCAAAATTCTTGCCAGAGTTGCCTATCTATAGGTAGTCTATGCATTGCAAATATTTCCACTTGTATTGTACGTACCTTCACAAAGTTTCCGTTATTACTAAACGGGATATTTGTGCATTAGGATGAACAATGTTAAAAAGGTTACAAAATTCTTACGTGCGTCCTTTTTCCTATCCCCATACCCAATGGTCATTGATATTTCTATTCTTTCTCTGTTACATACTCCGGCCATTTTACCTTCAAATTCAAACACTAATAACTTATTTCGACTACTACTGTCACTTCTACAATTAATTTCATGGACTACTAGATACTATCACATTTTTCCTTTCTTTAGTTACTTTTCTGCTGATATCTTAGTAGGTATTGAAATGAAAAAATATCGAACGTGATATTTTTGTACTAGTAATAAAATATTTCACCAGAAACTAAAATAATATACAGAGTGTTTTATTGCAAATTTACACTGGACATAACTTCCGGTAAAACCAGAAGTTCAACATTGTTAAAAAATATGAAACCGAATAACTGCAGTGTCCATCTTCCAAATTTTTTTTTGATAACTATAATAATTCTAAAGATATTTACTTGGTTCCCACACATTTGCCCATCACTGAATATTTGCAATATGGCTCCGAAGCAACACCGTGTCTGATACGTGCTGTAATAAATGCAACAAAGAAGTGAAATTGTTTGTCAAATGTGGAAACTGGTGAATCAAAATATCATCCAAGTTGTATATTAATAATACCTGGAACTTACGTTGACAAAAACCATAATAACATGCCCGGTAAACATGAATGTGAGAAAGAAGATGAAATAAAACAGTTGAAACTACGAATTTCAAACTTGAATGAATCTCTTTGGCCGGTTTCTGAACTCAAATAAACTCAGTTTATCTATTCGATAAACTTATTGTATATTGTACAATGCTGATTGCATATACACGTTTCCTTCCAAAAATTTTGCAAGGTCGTCAAGAAATAATTTAAGGGAAATACAAAAATATAAACAATAAAATTACATCACAAACAGTAAATAGTAACCTATATACACTATAACACAACAAAATTACTGCACTGTCACATGACCCAAATGTACTCTCATGAATTCTCCGATACTATAAAAAAGCTTGACCCCTGAGGAATTCTTCTTTTATTTTTTATCTTGAATGCTCGAACATCATAAGCCTTCAAGTAATCCGGCAACCTATTATAAAAAATGTGATAACCCATATATAAGCACGACGTCTGTGTTTTCGTGAGTCTATGCCGAGGAGTCACACAACGATTGGCCCTCCTAGTTTGGTAACTATGAAGTTGATTATGTTTCTGAAGTTAAAAAAATAAATAATAAAAAACTGGAACCTACAAAAACATAACAACAACGTAATATCGGAAATCTAACGACGCGCTATGAAAATTAGTACTAATTAAGAAGCGACGCAACTTCGAAAAAACGCAAACGAAACGACGCAAAGCGAGGTACGGATGTTTTTATATAGACACTAATAAAAAATATTTTTAACTCTTAGTAACATGAACCGTAAACAAGGCACGCTGTTTAATTTTTTGAATACCGGTTCAACGTCTCAAAAAATGACCGCAAAGCAGAACTTCCGCCAGCAAAAAACGGAAACTAATTATCAGAACGCTACAACCCTGAATATTTAAAATATGGTTTTATTCTTTTGGCCCAAATCTACGGAAGAAGATGTACGTCTGATGTGTATCATTTGCCATGAAGTTCTAGTAAATGATGCTATGAAACCATCTAAAATGTTACGACATCTGAAGGCTATACATTCTGAGCTGGAAAATAAATCGCGTGAATATTTTTGAGCGTAAAAAACAAGAGTTCGAATTGCAAACAAAAGCATTTAAACAAAATTTTATTTCAACAAGTCACTACTAAAATGCTCGTACTTAGTTGCCCTCCGAATTGCTAAAACCAAAAGTCATTCACCACTGGGGAAAATTTAATAAAACCAGTTTTAATAGACGTTTGTTTAGAGATGTTTGGACAAGCTGCTGTTGATAAAATCAAATCGATTCCCTTATCTAATGATACTATGAGAAGAAGAATTGAAAAATTATCAGAGAATTTGGAATATCAGTTAATTCAAAAGATAAAGGAATCAATACTTTTGCTATACAAATTGATGAATCATGCGATATTTCCCAAAAAGCTATATTAATTTGCTACGTTAAATATATCGATTTTATTTTGGAGGAAATAAAAGAAGAATTTTTGTGTTGTATAGAATTGGTTTCATATACAACAAGTGATGATATTTTTAACGCACTTAATTCTTATATTATTAAACATTCTTTACAATGGAAAAATTGCATAGGTGTATGTACCGATGGGGCGGCTAGTATGGTTGGCAGACATTCTGGTGTTACTAAAAGAATTCAGCAAGCAGCAAATTCTGATTTATTGATGACCCACTGTATAATACACAGACAACATTTAGCTGCGAAAAATTTATCCACAGAATTAAATGAGGTTTTAGCGGCATCTATAAAATTATTAATTTTATTAAAAAGCACTTAAATTGCAGATTATTCGCAATATTTTGTCAGGAGGTTGAAAATGCCGAAAATGAGCAATTTTTACTTCATACAGAAGTTCGATGGCTCTCGCGGGAGTAAAATTTTAACCAGACTTTTTGAATTAAGGATGAAGTAGAAATATTTTTAAGAGACAAAAATAATCCTTTAAGCATGCATTTGTCCGATGTAGAATGGGTTGCAAAACTAGCATATTTAAGTGATATCTTTTCATATATCAACGATTTAAATTCAAGTTTACAAGGCGCTTCCATAAATGCGTTTCATTTATTTAATAAAATAGATGGATTTAAGAAAAACATTAATTTTTGGGTGGATAAAGTAAATAAAAATAATATTGATATTTTTAATAATTATTTTGATTTTGTCAATTTGCAACAAAGTATAAAATTATCAAAATTAAATACAATCATTGGGCAACACTTACAATCATTAAATATTAGTTCCGCAAAATATTTCCCATCTGAAAAACCACGTGTGAAAGAAATGTGTGGATAACAAACCCTTTTTTAACATATGACATAGTCAGTTAAATTTAAATGACAGAGAATATGAGTCGCTCCTTGAAATTAGTGCAGATATTATATTAAAAGCTAGTTTTTCAACAATGTCTATTGATAAATTTTGGATCAAGTTGAAAATGAATATCCATCTCTATACGACAAAGCCATGAAAATGTTACTCCCTTCGCAACTACATACTTATGTGAATCGGGATTTTCTTCTATCACAGTTATAAAAATAAATTTAGAAATCGGCTCTCTGTTATTTCACCGCTCTGACTTAGCTTGTCTAATTTGGAACCAACAATTGACAAGTTGATTGGAAGAAGAGCAGCAGCAATCTTCTCATTAACAATATATTCATATACAATGCGCTTTGATTATTTTTATAATTTGTGGTTTTTTGTTCTAATCTTGCTTAAGGTTTGTTCATTGATTTAATTTGTTGGTAATTGTAAGAATGATATTTTCGTTTTGTTCCTACATTCATGGGTTTGTGATTTTTTTTTATAACTCTGTCATTTTTATTAAAGTTTTATATACTTACCTACTTATTATTATTATATGTATTTTTTTTTTTTTTTTTTTTTTTTTTTAATTTCACACTTTCGTGGCATGATATCCGAACGACTCGGGTGCAAAACACCAAGAGTTCGCCAGACAAGCTAATGCGGATAAAGTATACTCCGAATTATGCTGACAGTACCCAAGAGCACGGCCTTTTGCATCCACATGAGGGTGTTAGGTGGAAGTTGCATTTGTTTGAGGTTTTCTGTTGTCTTCTGGTCCATTACAACTTATTATAAGCGGTATAATCCCGACACGCTTCAACTGCCACATCTCCTTCATCTGTCTCGCCAGTGGCTCATATTTGCTGATTTTCCCCCTCATAGGCCTTTCCCAGATTTTGGTCCAATGGTACTGCGAAGTCTATGAGTGAAGCTGTTTTGTCACGTTTGTTCCAGACGATCATGTCGGGTCTGTTGTGTTCCACTCGCGATCAGTCGTCACCGTGAAGTCCCAGTACACCTTTATGACGTCATTTTCCAGAACTGATTGAGGTACATAAGCATGATGAGGTGTGAAATGGGTTAACAGATTCTCTTTGAGACACAATAGTTGGTGCACAACTTTACCCATGTTGTCATGTCGGGACATATATCTGGTATCTGATATGGCCGAGCATCCAGAAGACAGATGCTGAACCGTTTCCTCATAAGTACCACACAGTCTGCATTTGCTGTTTTCAATTTGTTGTTTCAGAATGTATTTGCAATAGTTTCGTGTGGGTACTACTTGATCCTGGATCGCAAGCAGCGTCCCTCAGTTTGAGGAAACAGATATCCTTTAACCAAGTAAATGTGCGAGCTTTGGCGATCAACTTCTCTCTGATGTAAGCTGGAGTAAAAGTTCCCATGTAATGCTTTCTGCTTGCCACTTCCTTCGAAGTTTCTCCAAGTTTCCTTCTTCTTCCGTTTCCCTATGGGCCCCTGGTTATCTGAGGTGGTAACGAGTTGGTCTGCTATCCATTTGTGGACTGGGAGCTCACGCTCTTCTTCAGGTAATCAGTCATAGCCCTCTCCTCCCTACTGCAAACCTCCTCGAGGCTACCCAATCCTCGGCCACCTTCCTTACGTGGCAAATGTACTCTCTCTATTGCTGAGTTCGGGTGCAGTAATCCATATCTTGTTAGGGTCGAACGGACACGCCTATCGATCCGCTGCAGATCCGATAAAGACCACTTGAGTACTCCAGCGGTATATGAGAACGAGGGGTGGGCCCAAACATTTATGGCTTCCAGTTTGTTCTTTGCTGTTAATTGGGTTTTCAGAATCTTATGCAGTCTCCTAAAAAGTTCTTTTTCAACAGCTTCCTTGTTCTCCTTTTGTTTGATTTCATACGTCTGCATAATGCCCAGATATCTATAGCTTTCTTCTTTCCCTAGTTCGGTTATCTCACCACCACCCTCAATCTGATATTGTCTTCGGTTATTGGTTTGCCTCTGTATATGTATAATTATATACCTATACATTTAAATATTACTGTAAGCAAAATGTTACAACTAACTTGCGCGATAGTTCTTTATAATAAAAATTTGTTGTTAAGAAAATATCACTGGTCCGCAATTTTTTTAACAAATCTACTGGTCCGGGGCCAAAAAGATTGAGAAACGCTGCACTAGAGGACGCCACGAGACGGAACGTTGTGCGAATGGAATCTGTAATCAACTAGGCGATGACTAAAGATGGCGCTGTAAGTTGAGCTCTCGAAGCCGGGACCAAAATTCTTGCCAGAGTTGCCTATCTATAGGTAGTCTATGCATTGCAAATATTTCCACTTGTATTTTACGTACCTTCACAAAGTTTCCGTTATTACTAAACGGGATATTTGTGCATTAGGATGAACAATGTTAAAAAGGTTACAAAATTCTTGATGCGTCCTTTTCCCTATCCCCATAACCAATGGTCATTGATATTTCTATTCTTTCTCTGTTACTTAATTCGGCCATTTTACCTTCAAATTCAAACACTAATAACTTATTTCGACTACTACTGTCACTTCTACAATTAATTTCATGGACTACTAGATACTATCACATTTTTCCTTTCTTTAGTTACTTTTCTGTTGATATCTTAGTAGGTATTGAAATGAAAAATATCGAACGTGATATTTTTGTACTAGTAATAAAATATTTCACCAGAAACTAAAATAATATAGA
This sequence comes from Micraspis discolor, assembly GCA_030674115.1. Taxonomy (NCBI): domain Eukaryota; kingdom Metazoa; phylum Arthropoda; class Insecta; order Coleoptera; family Coccinellidae; genus Micraspis; species Micraspis discolor. Next base: position 55,967 of record JARTUT010002264.1, on the reverse strand, counting down.
GTGTTTTATTGCAAATTTAAGAATAGACATAACTTCCGGTAAAACCAGAAGTTCAACATTGTTAAAAAATATGAAACCGAATAACTGCAGTGTCCATCTTCCAAATTTTTTTTGATAACTATAATAATTCTAAAGATATTTACTTGGTTCCCACACATTTGCCCATCACTGAATATTTGCAATATGGCTCATGAAGCAACACCGTGTCTGATACGTGCTGTAATAAATGCAACAAAGAAGTGAAATTGTTTGTCAAATGTGGAAACTGTGAATCAAAATATCATCCAAGTTGTATATTAATAATACCTGGAATTTACGTTGACAAAAAAACCATAATAACATGCTACGGTAAACATGAATGTGAGAAAGAAGATGAAATAAAACAGTTGAAACTACGAATTTCAAACTTGAATGAATCTCTTTGGCCGGTTTCTGAACTCAAAATAAACTCAGTTTATCTATTCGATAAACTTATTGTATATTGTACAATGCTGATTGCATATACACGTTTCCTTCAAAATTTTGCAAGGTCGTCAAGATATAATTTAAGGGAAATACAAAAAAATATAAACAATAAAATTACATCACAAACAGTAAATAGTAACCTATATACACTATAACACAACAAAATTACTGCACTGTCACATGACCCAAATGTACTCCATGAATTCTCCGATACTATAAAAAGCTTGACCCTGAGGAATTCTTTTTTTTATTTTTATCTTGAATGCTCGAACATCATAAGCCTTCAAGTAATCCGGCAACCTATTATAAAATGTGATACCCATATATAAGCACGACGTCTGTGTTTTCGTGAGTCTATGCCGAGGAGTCACACAACGATTGGCCTAGTTTGGTAACTATGAAGTTGATTATGTTTCTGAAGTTCACTATGTCTTTTATGTACCAACATTAGGCATTCCAGGATATAACAGCATGGTAAGGTGAGTATCTCGAATCTCTTGAATAATTCTCTACAACTCTGCGTTCTAGGAACATGAGCCAGAGCTCTTAACGCCATCTTCTGCATCCGGAAAACTCGGGCCGCACACGAGGCAGCTCCCCATATTGGGATACCATAAGTAGCTGAACTATGGAAATGGGCGTAGTAAGTCACAATTGCTTAAACGAGAGATAACTGTCGAATTGGGTTTCTGACTACCGCGCCGACAGATAAACTACATATAAACTCCATTTATCTTAACTCGTTCCGATGACGGGTTGTCTCGACGTTAACTATTAAATGTTTACATGATAATTCCAAGATAACCTCAAAATTATATCTCCGAAAATTCGAAAATTTAAGTTCATATACAACTCAAACATGGAATTGACAAAAGAAAAATTTTCAAGTCCCTCATCAGATGAAGAAATTCTGAATTCATCAATAATAGATCTCCGATGGAAATCATTCAGATGAAGAGTTTAGGTAAGTAGTAGTAATAACTGTCTTTTATTGCAAGCAATTGGCCATCGACCTAAGGTCTTTCAGCCTATTAAAAATACACAGTAATATAGTTTACAAAATCTAACATTAAACATTACTTATTTGTTTATGAAAGTGTATCTTGGATGTTTTCTATTAGAAATATTCTCGTAATATGATTTTAATTCTTCAAGTTTTTTTTAGGCAAAGATATCGACTGAACAAAAGCACAGTGGGATATTTTTGTGATGAACTGAACCCAGTTTTAGCCCCGACATCTCATAGAAAAGTAGCATTATCTGTTTTAGAACAAGTGTGCATTGTTTCTACGATATTATGCCATAGGCACTTTTAAAATTGTGATAGGAGATGATATCAATGTTCACAAATCAACGGTATCTATAGATATTTTCAATGTGAGCAAGGAAAAAGCCATACTATCTGAAAGATTTATATGTATGCCAAAAAATGATACCGAAATTCTAGAAACTGAGACGGGCTTCTATAACATAGCAGGCTTTCCAAATATACTCGGTTGCACTGATTGAGTCGATACATGCTACTGACGAAGGAAATGCATTCAGAAGATTAATAGCAAACAGGTATTCTTTTCAAATTTCTTAATTTTGTTCGTATTTAAGCAACTCATTTTGTGAAGTCATCTGAGACACAAATAGCAAATATTCAAATTGGTACAATGGTATGAAATTATTACCTTTATTAATGAGGAGAAATGCCATAATCAGTAGGAAAAAATATATGCAAATTTCATAGCAAAAAGTGTGTGATAGCCGAGGGAATTCTTAACTGAAAGCTTATTTTTGCAACTCAGATATCGTCACTTTGTATGAGAGAGACGTCAGAACTTTCTATCTCTCTGCAATATGTAAGAGCATACCTGTGTTTTTAATCAAGGGGTAAATGAGAGAACTTTTAATTTAAGTTATTTATTTTTCCTATAACTTTTTTTGATCACTTCCAAACGCAATTTCACCTCTTCTATTTCTAATAACTTCAACGTAACTTCTGCCTCCAACAACTGTTCCCTCTTTCACAAATAGAATTCCTCTTTCTTGGCCTTCAGATTTTCGATATCAATCTGTTTTTGTATTAACTCCACTTTTTTTGCTATTAAGAAGTCCTCATTGGCCTGCTTTGCATTTTTCTTTTCATAATTGTGTTTGTTGTTGTAATGAGGGCTTTTTTTGTTGCAGTTAACCCTAATCTACTAGATGCTGGTCTTTTTTCACCTGGTCGCCTTCTAGGAGTTTGAGGAGTCGCCAGAGGACTATTATGTGTAGAAGGTTCTTCAGTGAGAGAATTACCTCCTCAGGGAAATTCAGTTCCATATCTGCAATGTATTTTAGATGAATAAATATATTTTGTATTATGGTTACCTGTTTGATTCGAATATCTCAATTGTTACGAATCTCACATATATAAGAATTACTCACCTTGCTTCAGTAGCATTACAGGATGATTTTTCCTGCAAATATTGAACCATACCCTGCTGGCTGGTTGAAGGCATGTTTATACAGATCTCAGGGCTTGCAGGAGGTAGCACAATGGCAGAGCCTGCTGATTCTCTCTCTTCCTCATCTGAAATATGTTATTTTTTAGTTCATTCGAAATTGCATAGTTTATTATATGCAGTATTTCGTTGAAGGCGCAATAATTATAGTGTAATCCAGATTCCTTATCATACTCGATGAGTTCATAATACGCAACTGACGAGTCGTAAGGGTTTGTTAGTGGTGTGAAGTGATGCTGCAACAAACCCATTACTTTCTCATCAACTTGCGTTGCCTTTGGTGTGAAGGTCCCTCCACCAGTTTTGTATCTTTCACACTGCAAATCGATAGAAATTATGAAAACAATAGAATCCTCTTGCGTGTGTTTACCTATGTATTTGAAATTTGATTATATCTACTTTGACGTCGGCAAAATTTTTTTCTGCTTTTTTCTTTATATTGTCATATAAAGCACGCAGCTGTTTTTCGCTCCGCGGACCAGTCTCTCCAGCGGCGTTAAATTTTGCGGCTATCTTTGCCAGGCCTGGTTCACATTACTGGCATCTGTTTTTTTGTTATCGATTGTACTCATAAATTCTCTAACAATATCCAGTAATAAAATTTTTTAACACTTGGTGAAATTTCTAGCCCTTTGTCGACTCATTTTGTTTCGTAATTGTTTTTTTCGTTTGTTTTTGAATTTGAATTCACAATCTTCGACGCCAAAACAACGTCACAGAATGTTGAATCCATCTCTTGATTCTGTGTTCTGCTTTCGATACGATTTGTAAATACAAATTTTGTCCGTATAGGATTATAAGAGAATGATTATTTTAAAGTTGTGAATTGTCTCTCTTGAAAATTATATTGAATGATTGAAATATGTAAGGTTTGATTACAGTGGCATCTAGTATCACTTTCATGAACTAACTATACTGTCGATATTGTGGAGTTATCCAATCGATAACTAACCGAAGCATAAATTTGACATCAGAAACCCTTGCGGCGTTTATCTTGCCAATAAATATTAACCACAGTTAACGGCTGGATAACTATCTGAGGTTCATCTGTCGAGTTCAGAAACCGGCCATTTAACATTTACACTTACTTAGTTAGACGTTTCAAATTGTTATGTGCAGTTCAGATCATATCAGTATATTAGCGATTTTTTATTTTTTTTTTATTTTTACTCATTAGTGTAGGGGTAATGAGAGTCAGGTGACTCCCATTACCCGCAAGTGAATACTATTGCCCACAACTGTGCGTTACTGTTGAATCATGTTTTTATTATTTCTTTTAAGATGCCGAAAGTACGCATCAGGACCACTGAAAAAGCTTCCTGGTCAACTGATAGCCTAGATAAAGCTATACAGCTCATTGATGGCGATTCTTCTATAAGAAATGCTGCTAAAGTAATGGGAATCCCGTTTTCAAGCCTTCAGAAAAGATAAAAAAAGTTTCTACCATAGGACCACATCTAGGACGATTCACTGTCTTTAGTCCTGAGGCAGAAGCCGAGCTAGCAAACTTGGAGAAAAAATGGCAAATATTTTCTATGGTTGCACTGCTGATCAAATCAGAAAAGTCGCTTTCGAATATGCTGAAAAATTAAATTTGAAGCACAATTTTAATCAAGCTTCAAAATGGCTGGACGCGATTGGTTGCATGCTTTTATGGCTAGAAATAACATTTCCATTAGAAAACCGGAAGCGACCAGCATAAATAGAATCACGGCCTTTAATAAAACAGAGGTAAGTCTGTTCTTTGAGCTACTTGGGCAGCTAATGAAAAACACAAATTCGTTGCAAAAATATTTATAATTGCGATGAAACCGGTATTTCAACGGTTCAAATACCGGGAAAAATTTCAGCTACAAAAGGACAGAAGAGAGTAGGATCTATCACCAGTTGGGAGAGAGGGAAAATATCACCTTGCTGTGTGCTATGAGCAGTGCTGGGGGTACATTCCACCTACGTTTATCTTCCCTAGGAAAGGATGACTCTCTACTTGAGAAGGATGGTCCAGCAGGTGCGCTTTACAAATGTTCAGACAACGGTTGGATCAACGAGCATCTCTTTCTTGAATGGTTGGCGCATTTTAAACAGCACGCTAAACCTTCTACAGATGAACCCATCCTTTTAATGAAAACTTTATTCAAGAAATATTCTTACAAATCACATTGTCAATTGATTAAAAAGAAATAAATGTATAATATTAGTAACCCCATAGGGGGTGTCTACAGAATAATATGATTAATATATGCAATCGCTTCTTCTAAAAATATAAATATAACATTAACTATAAAAAAAATAACAGTCACAGAGGAGAGGAGGAATAACGCATCCGCGGTGTGTATGCCTCAGGCTAGTTGTATTGCCTTGTTCCGGACACGTGTTCTACGTATATGTCTCTTGACCATCTGATGGCCTCACTGCACATGAGGCGGCGCATTAGAGTGGCGTAGCGCGGCGACACCGCACACCTCCTGAGTACGGGCTCGTTCGCCTGGTCCCATGACCCCAAGGCACCCACAATGAAGGCGTCGACAGTAACCTCCCAGCCCTTCGCTCGCATCTCGTCAGCGAGACCAGCATATTTGTTCAATTTTGAGGTTCTAGCCCTCTCGAGGGCCAGAGGGCTCCCTCGAAGGGGATCGTGACGTCAACCACCACGATGTCCGGTCTCAGTGGTGAATCTGAATTGGGAATGCTTTTGTTAACCCTGATTTCCCCCATTCTGGCCGGGATGGCTTTGACCAGTCTATCTTGCACCGCATTATGCCTTCTCTGCCACGCAGCGGAGTGAACCTTGCAGTGGTTGACCACATGTGGCAGCGTCTCATCGTGCTCGCCACATCGACAGCATCGCTTGTCTCCGCCGCCAAACCTCCGGGTAGCATTCAAGGGTACACAGCCCAGCCTGGCTCTGTGAATGAATCTCCAATCACAGAAGCGAGTTGCAGAACCCGCTTCTCATGAAGTGGCTACTTGCTGCACTCCTCGAGAAGCACTTGAAGGTTTTACCTTGGTCAGGTTTTCGGACCAGGCGGGATGCATATAAATGGCGGATTGCATCCTTTAGTTTCCACTCAAGATTTCGGCCAGTGGGCTCAATCGGGTGGGCCCCGCGGGTCCGGGCACGTCAGCCACCTCCACAAGGTCCGCCATGGGCAGGACCCCCGCACCTCCTCTTTTCATCGGAATATATAATAGTTCCGGACTGGCTCTCTGAGGTAGGTTCAGCCAGGAGTTCAGGGCCCTTTTCACCTCCCCTGTCAAGCGCCTTGAGAGGGGTCTTCTCGACGTGGCCGCCTCTTAGAATAAACGATAGTTTGGGGAGAACAAAGGTGTTCAGTGCGTCGATCTTCTGCTAGGGAGCCAAGAGGGAGCCGTCCAGTTTCGCCAGTCCATCAACCATTCTTCTCAGGGCATCCTCGGGGGTCTGGCTGATATGGTAACCGGTGGGGACACCAAGGTGTTCGTAGGACTGCCCCTCGTCAAGGGCCGGGAATAGGGCTCCTTGGATGGTGTATTCTCTGGGAGCACAGATGTTGTGTGTCCTGCAATCCAGCGTCAGGGAGGCACATTTGGAGGGCTTGAACATCAGTCCACATTCAGTCGCAGATTCTCCAACGCAGTCCAGGATGTTCTGTAGGTCCTCTGGTGTCTCCGCCAACAGAACCAGGTCGTCTGCGTACGCCAGCACTGTAAGGGTCTCATTATGGATTTTGAAACCCCCGTCCAGTCTTTTTGCCGCTCTTATCACCGGCTCGAGGGCCAAGTTGAAGACCACCGGACTCAGGGGACAACCCTGGCGGACTCCCGCGGTCATGGGGAAGGAGTCCGTCTCTCCTCCGGGGACCCTGATGGTGGGGGTCGCAGTCTTGTAGATGTTTCTCAGGAGGGAGGTCGTCGCCTGATTTAGCCCCATCGCCGTCAAGACGGTGAGTATGTGGCCGTGTGGCACCGACGAAAACGCGTCGGCCAAGTCCAGCCACGCCACAGCGCACTGCCTTCGTCGTCTCCTGGTCACGTCCAGTGCACTCTGGAGGACAAAATTGTGCTCGTAGCATCCCTCATATTGGCCGAAGCCCTTCTGCTCCAATGAGATGAGATGGTTCTCAGTGGACCAGTGGGAAATTCTCCCCGCACTGCGCACTGGTCTTCTTAGTCTGGTGGTTACCGGTCTTCTCAGTCGGGTGAGGGGCCACGCAGTCTCAGGTGTGCCCTGGGGGAGCGGCGGAACATGTGTATTCGTCTCAGTCGGGACGGCCGCCTGTCCTGACGACTCCATGTGTAGCCGAGTCCTGAGCCTAGTGTTAATCGGCTCTGACCGCAGAGGCTCAACTGGGGACCGGAGAGATGCACCTGATGTAGTGGCGGTATCGTTTGGCTCTTGGGGGTGGCTCTCTGCTTGGTGTTTCTTGACTTGTTTGATCGTACCCAGAAATGATTGGCATGTCCCACAGTTGAAGATAATCGCCCTTTGGTGGTATCTTTTGAGGTGCTTATTGAGGTCATTATGATGTTGGTAGCATCTTGGAGGTAAGATCTCGCAGTAGCTGCAGATGAGGTCGGGCGGCAACGGGTATGGTAACACATGTTGTTCCATTCCCTATTCCACCAATTCTCTCGAACAATCCACGGGTCAGGAACTCTCGCTCGTGCACACACGTACGCACCACACCTCGCGTTCGCGAACTTCGGTTACACTGTATATGAGAAATACAATAACATTTATTGATATTGAACTCGAATGGCCTTAACATCCTAGCTAGATACATTACTTTGATCTTAGCCATAAGGCCGAGAAGCCATGCTAGCCACATTACTCTTTCCGTCTACGAATATTGCAAGTCCAATCACATTCATATGTTGTCTCTGCCACCACACACGTCTCATAGAATGCAGCCCCTTGATATTTCTTTTTTTGGGCCGCTCAAAATGGCCTACAAAAAAGAATGTGACACGTTTTTAAAAAGCCATCTAGCAGAAAAGATAACCCCTTACGATGTAGCATCCTTGGTGAGGAAAGCATTTAATAATGTTGCTTCTATTAGTAAAGGAGAATCAGGGTTTAGATCAACTGGAATATTTCCACTAAATCCGGAGGTATTCACAGAAGAAGATTTTCTGGCTGCAGAAACTCTCCAATCTGAGACGGTTGTAATCCAAGACTGCAATGAATCTCTTGCAGCTACCTATGTGATTTCCAGTACATCAAAAGAAGACTCACCAGTTCCGAGCACGTCAACTGAAATTGTTTCACCAGATCTCATGATGTCTAACCAAGAAGTCCCACTTGATTCTGAATCAGGTGTTGTACCACAAGTTCCAGGCACGCCTAACCAATATAGTAGATTATATGATTTAATAAAACCAGAGCCAGAGAAAGCATCTGTTATTAAAACAAGACAGGGCCGAAAGAAGCAACACGCTACAATTTTAACTTCAACGCCACTCAAAGAAAATCTGCTAGAAAAGGAAATTAATAAAATGAAGAAAAAAGAAGGTGAAGGAAAAGAGAAGACATGGAAAGGCAAAGGACAAGGAAAAAAGACTAAAGTACAGAAGAAGGGTCCTGAAAAGGCAAAGCGCCAAGAATTACAAGAACAGAACGAAACTTCTGTATCAGATGTTGGCACTGATGACTTATGCCAGGACGAAGAGGATGATGACGCCGAAGATGCTAGAAACAGATGCCTAGTATGCGACGAATTCGGAAGAAACAACGAGATGTGGTACAGGTGTACTTCGTGTGGATTATGGGCTCACGCGGAGTGCACTGGATGGGAGTCAGCTAAAGGTTATGTTTGCGATGTATGCTAGATTTTATTTGACTCCGATTGCCCCCAGGGTGATCACCATTACCCCTACGTTGGTGTAATGGGAGTCAAATCTGTTTTTTCTTTTAACTTTTATAATTTCCAAAGTTAATTTAGTATTCGCTTTCATTGAAAATAAGGAAAAAGTTTATTTTGTTTTCACAGGTGATACAAAATCTTTGTTTGTTGAAGCCATGAACTTCAACACCAATAATTATTTTCGTTTTTAGCTTGAAAGTTCGACGGTTACGTTAAATCAAAATAATATTTCTTGACATTCACAAACAAAAAAATTTCAGGTAGAGTTTTCTTCTGAGATGTGGGAAAAGGAAAGGCTGAAAGAAAAAAAATTGATGCAATTGCAGGCTGATATATTCTAGTTGACCAAAAATTAATGAATGAGAACGAGTGCTCTGAAGTCCATTGCCTCAACTCGACTTAAAGACAGTTCTGAGTACATCTTGTTACTCATGTACCTTGTATTCGGTGAGTACTTCAAACATTTCAGAAGGTGGATTAGAGACTTCCATCGACATATCACTGAACATCTCCAATGAAACATCTTTAGAAAGATCAAGCCATGATACATTTTTTTAACAGATTTATATTTTAGAGAAAAGGAGTAAAACGTAGGGAGATGAAATGTATAAAAAAACACTTCAAGAAAAAATACAAATATAAGCTTCGAAAAATTCACCATATTCTGTTCACATGTGATATTTCATACAGTAAAGCTATTGAAATAAAAGGTGAAAATGTACCTATTTTTTTTCGATTTACATTTTCCATAATTCTTAGTCATCATAGTATTCTAACCAATAAGGGTTTACGCATAGCATTTCAATGAAATCTATCCAACCCGCATAATTCAGAAGGCATCTCACTTATGAGAAAATACGTCAAGAATTGTATAGAGGGAAACGTCTTTCTGCACATATGCCCGATTTTATAACTAACACCCACCTCTCTGCACATATTTTAAAGCAACAATATACAGACCTAGTTGACTTTCTCCCACAAAAAGTTAAATTAAAAAATGAAAAGACGACCAGTAAGGAGTCGACGTACAATTCCAATATCGTTAATCAACAAATCAGATAAACAATATTTAAACATTTCGAAAAATGCTCAAATTGACTACCAATAAATTTCATAAACTGAAGCAATTCATTTTTGAGGTGTCTTTTCATAAAAGTGACGCCTTCAAAGATATGTGGATTTCATAGTTTTAATGGAAAACCTCTATCTGATAATTGAATATTAAATAGAAAACGAGTAAATATGAGAATCTTCCAATTCAGATACATGTTTCTTATCATATTCAGGGTAGATAGGTAAAATGAAATGAAGTTTTTATTGTTTTTGCAGATAGTAACTAAGTCACTTCGTGGTAAAATAATAATTATATTCTTCGGTACAGACTTGTTTGGATGTTCACTGAGAAACCCTTACATTCAAATGATCATCATACAGATATTGAAAACAGTTCAGCGCCTTCATTTGCCATTTACGATAAATAATACCGAGCAGATGTGGAGCATGTGGAGTGTTGATAAACCTTAGAGCCGAGCTGGCTAGAAAAGGTGTGAACAAGCTTGCAGTCCCAAGCTAGTTTGTTGACTGGGTCGTTTGAACTGGAGAGTAGTTCGTAACATGCTGGAGGTATTTTTCCAGAATACCGATGTCCGAATACGGGTTTGTAGTTTCAACCCGAAAGGCGGTCGCGTAAAGAAAATGGTATCCTGCTATTTCGATCAACAAGGGTTCTGTAGAAATAGGAGCGCTTGCAGAATCAGTCCTGAAGGAAAAGTTCGGGGACTGAACATTTTTTAAGGAGGGAGCAATATAACAAAACCGAATATGAACCTTTTGGTGACTGCTGCGTCAGTGGAGGAGTTCTGCTTCATGCGCCGACAAAAGGGATTAAGAACACGATAAAAGGGACAGCTCGCTATAAAGCTGTCACATAAAAACGATTAATGTTGGCATATTTATGGGACTTAGAAGAGACCGCTACGATCGTTCTGGAATGTGAAGCATCTTTCTGGTAACTTCTAGAAAAACAGCGCCGGATATAAATGACTGAAACCGATTCATGGATTCATTCATGGATAGAACTTGCCGACGGATAAACAGATGTTTCTAGTGAAATTCTGTAGACAAATTGTGTATATAAATTATTGATAATTGTTAGTTAAGTGTATATATAAATAAGTTTGAAAGGACTTGTCATGTTTCTCTATTTCGCTGAAGAAAAACGTAATAATAGAAACAATACCTACAGAATCTATGATCGTAATGGCCATGACGGAAGTAGGTACATTAAAATATAATTAACAATCGAAAAGGGAATACCCTAAGCTTAAGTGGTAAAATGTTTAAGGTTATAAAAAGGGCGAACTGGGAGGAAATTCTCATTCACATTTCGAAAGTTGGTCGGAGAAGATCTTCATTTTGAATAATTTAGTGTGAGTAAAGTTTCACATTCAGTGACGAATTATGGATCGCGTTGATGATACTTTGCAATCAGAAGATCGCATTAGGAATACTGAAAGGCAAGTTATTCCGAAATTGAAATTCAGAATTGTTTCCAGACAACAAAGAGTACCCAGTGAACCTAAGCGATATCAATGCCGCCACTGTGAGTACAAAACATTCTTGAAACAGATGCTTTGTTGCCACATTCAAGAAAACCATCCACCTGATAAATCAAACATCCTCCAAGCTTCTGAAAAGTTGAGATTCGTCAGGAAGGTAATATCGAAAACTTTTTTGAACGAAACTCCGCCGAAGACATGTGATGATCCCAAAATATTGCAAGACGAAATAGTGAGAAATTTATCAGAATCCCTGAACCAGAAAAAGTCACATTTGGTTCGGCGACCCAGAATTAAAAGAAAAGAAAAGACGATGACAAAGTTACTTGTCGAAAAATGAATTGTGTCGACGGAAAGATAAAAGTGGTGATAACACCCATTCCTTCATTATTGAAGAAGGCCTAGTTAGTTTATTTATGGTATTATTTTCAAATTTTTAGTGTAAATAATATGAATCTATGTGTATGTTTTTATGTCCATATGCGTGACTTACTTCTTTCTGCGTTGTAATATTCTATAACTAATATTCATGAATTCAATAAATATAATTATATGGAATAGGTTTTTATTTCTATTGCAGCCAAATTCGATGAATATCTTGATATATATGAACAACTTTATTTTCCCACAGGATAAAAACCCAATTACAAAAAATTAACAATAGATATGTTAATAATAACACCATCATAAAATATCATTATGCTCAAGAATTGAGGTTTGTCCTCTTTAATGCAGTCAAATTATCAAAACTGATATCACAAGTCCCACACTAGCCGTTTCCTACGTTACACAAATGTAGGAGAGGTGTCCGAAGCATGCAATTATTCCTAGAAGGGACCTGACTGAACAAAGTCCTCTTATTCATGTTTGGCCTAGGAACATTAACGTGAACTTTCTCTAGTGGGTCAGAGCAATCAACACCTCCACGAACGCGTCTGTATAAAAAAATTTAGAAAGCACTGACGTGAGGTCAGTTGGCTTAGGCGCTCTTGTAAACCACTTACAATTATTTAAATTTTGAAAAATCATATCTCCAGAACTATTAGCTTGTCGAAGTCGAGAGTGGTATTTTTGTATACGTCTGATAAAACTGCACCATAAAAAATTTTTATTTGAACAGTGTCATCTGAAAAAAATTTTTTTGTTACTCGATCCTATTCGGCCGATTTGACCGAATAACGAACTTAGAGAAATTTATACCTCAAACCTATTCTGAAAGTTTCAACTCTCTAACTTCATCCGTTCGAGAGTTATCGTGTTCACGGAACGGACGGACGGACGGACAGAATCGATTTTGACCACGGATTATTCATCAGTAGGTCCAAACAAAACGATTGATACCACTTTTGCCCAAAAATTCGAAAGTCACAGACATTTGGGCAAATTGATAAGCACTCTGTTCAGGTGAACAAGAGCGCCAAAAATGAATGCCTGCAAAACTTTTCGAACTGCAAGTGAGACAGCACCGAACTTACTCAAGAGTATAACGTGATCAGTACTTTGTAACGCCCTTACGTGCAGTTCCTTTATTTAAGTAAACTTGGGCGCCAGACTATTTGCTTCTGAGGCGTCACCCTCACCTATCGAGCTCCTCCGGAATGTCCAAAAGCTCGAGCCTAGGCAGACTCCAGTGGAGAATGAAGTGGGTAGCTGTTGGAGGTAGAGGTGTCACCAATAAAACACTCGATTAACTAAAAATTACTCTCTATTCAAACCAAATAAACAAACTCTCCAAAATAACAAGTCTCACAGTCCTTAAAACAAATCAACATTTCATATCAGGTACAACAGTCCTTAATCTAAATCACAAAATCTTCATAGTCCTTAACCTCTAAAAACCCAAATCCCGAATCTACTTGTCCATCACCAAAAGTCCAGTAACATTCCGTGAAGGGGGTTAGAGTGCACACAAAGCGATCCGAGTGGCGAGTTACTCATGCATGAGAATGACTAAGGCCGTGTGATAAAAATGAAAATGTCTCGGGATAAAAGCGAGAGGGGGCGAAAACCAAAGCCTCACTCAGGCCAACATGGACCATCCAAGCGGAGGGGGTCCCTGGGGCACGGTTCCGCACGGCGCCACTAGTGTCCGCGCGCAACAGAACCCCTCGAAGAGAACTGCCAAGGCCCAGCCCAAATCGGAGTGACCGGCGGTATGGTGTGCGCATGCGCAAACCACCGCGCGTCCACCCGCGATGACGACAGGACCGAGGTCGAACCAACTGCTTGCCGCACAGCAGCCCACGCCACGGAAAACTTCGGTCTCAGCACTATTGAGCTTTGCCCATCTCGCACATCAATGTCAGTCCCGGGAGATGGACAGCAGGAGTCCGCTAAAGTAAAACGGCCCACAACCTAGGGACGATTTAGTTTCCTCATCTCGGCATCCAGATGTCGGATACGCAATACCGGCTAAAGGACTCGTAAAGGACGTGATGCCCTAAACGCCCTCCTGCAGCCGTCGTTCGGTCTCAACGATCGAACCTCACACTCACCTCCTGGAATCTCGTCCTCCACAAGTGGTCCTCCGGTCCCCTCTCTATACCCCTTTCCTACCTTGGTATGTCTGCCTACCACTGAACTCACTACCAGCACTAACAACACTGGCTGGACCCTCCCACTAAACGGTAGAGGCTTTCCCTTTATTTTGAGTTCCGCGCCGTGCGAGGAACTGCCGTTCCAGTGCTCGACTCGCCTATAAGTACCATTCTTGGTCCCCCACCAGCACACGTCGTGCGCACTGCAGATGGAGGTGGAATGATCGGTCGGTGTCCCCACCGTTCAGCGTGATCTCGCTAGATTCGATCTAGGTCAACGGGTTTCTGCCACGCAAACAAAACTACTTCGTCACACTCTCCCTTACTTCCATAAAAAAAATTTTTTTTCTTTTCCTTCCTGACCAAAAAAAAAAGAATAAGAAAGGACCTTAGCCTAATTAAACCCTAGAGAAAATCTTAGTCCAAATCAACAATATAAGAGAAAATCTTATCCTAAAGCAACAATATAAGAGAAAATCTTAGCCTAAATCAACAGCATAAGAGAAAATATTAGCCTAAATCAAGAACATAAGAGAAAATCTTAGCCTAAGTCTACAACATAAGAGAAAATGTCAGCCTCAATCTACAACATAAGAGAAAATCTTAGCCTCAATCAACAACATAAGAGAAAATCCTAGCCTAAATCAGCAATTCTCTCTACTGTTTGTCGGCGTTTGTGACGCATACGCTGCGTTTCTTTGGGAGGGCGGTGACGCGCACTACTGTCCCGTCGGAAAAGACGCGCACTGTGCGTTCATTTGGGAGGGCGGTGACGCGCACTACTGTCATACGGGGAAGATGGACGCGCACTATGCGTTCGTTTGGGAGGGGTGATGACGCGCACTACTGTCATGCGGGGAAAAAGACGCGCACTTTGCGTTCATTTGGTGGGTGGTGACGCGCACTACTGTCATGTGGGGCAAAAAGGACGCGCGCTATGCGTTCATTCGAGGGGTGGTGACGCGCGCGGCATGCGTACCGACCATTGTTGGTCTCGCACCGGTATGATTATCCGTTTTACCGCGCCACCCAGGGGCATCCGAATTCGCACTCGGCACTTCTGGTCCGGCCGCCGATTTCGAGGCCGATACGCCTGGATGCGCCTCGCGAATTCCGCCGACCACTGTTGGGGTCTGTGCTCTTCTAGATACCGTTGCACGCTAACACTCACCGTTAGTATCTCACGTTTGTTAGACGGTCCGGCACCTGGCATCTCGGGTTGTCTCTGAATGGTATTTAACTTTGAGGCTAGTCTTTCAGAGGATTGCGGATGCCTCGTCCTCGCGCAATCCTCACTTAGTTTCCCGAACAACCACATTCTCTTGCAGAAACGCCATCTCTCCCACACCGTGGACAGGAAATCTTGGGGGGGTTTCGGCAGTTTATTCGCATATGTCCCGTCTCTCCACATCTAAAACATACCATCGTGTCCTCCTTGAATCTCACAGTTCTTCGGTTGGGACTAGCCCGTGGTTCCTGGGCGACAACGTTCGTTCTAACGGCCGTGTCACTATTCCTGTGTGGTAACTCCATCGACGTTCTAGTCGGTACCTCAGATATATCCGTGTCCGATACATTCGGTCTGGTTTGCGGGCTCTGGTACACGAGATGAGGCTCTGGTGTTACTATCGAATTCTGTACTAGAGGTGGTTTATACTGTTGTGCCTGCCAATGTACCAACTCAAACACCTTGCCTTTATTCAGTAGTTCCTCAATTGTATCGGTATGCTGGAAGGCGAGTGCTCTCTGAAGATGTGGCAACAAGCCTCGTCGGATAATTGTGACTTGTTCGGTCTCAGTTACATGGTTATGTTCCAGCTTCCGAAATAGGTTTTGCATTCGAGTCACGTACAGTACAAGTTTTTCATCTTTGCCTTGCGTTCTCTTTTTAATATCTTCGAGAAGCAACTCTTCGTAATTCGGTGGCAAGAAGGCTTCTTTGATTTTGGTCTTAAAATCTTCCCAGCTCTCTAAGTCTGCTTTTCGTGGTACATACAAATCTCGTGCATCACCCTCAATATCTCATAAATTGACTTAAATAATTCTCCGTGTGTCAGGTTTCTCGACTCGGCTAGTTGTTCGATCTCGTCCAGAAACGCTGTGATACTTCCCGAGCCGTCATAATGTACGTTCCATATATACAATGGGACTGTGGGGGCACGAGTGGGGTAGATCTGGTACATACTCCTCTCGCCCTCCCGTGGTGGGGGAATTGGTGTTTCTCTCTCTTGTCTCCTTGTCTGCACCGGTAGTGGGGTAACCACAGACTCCACTGACTCTATTGTCTCTCCTACTATGCTTGCATTCTGTACTGATGCTCTCCTCGTTGATTCAGTAAATCCACGTCTTGGTATCTCTGTCGTCGTTGGCACAGTCTCTCTGCGCACCCGGCTTCGCAATGAATCTAAAATCCGGCGATTGATGGAACCAGTCGTTGTTCGTATCCCACAAGGTCGCGTATTTGTCCAAATCGTTCGAAATTCCTCGTCTCTGCCGTCGATGTCAAATGACAGCATCTGGTCTCTAACTTCTCTTGCTCGGTAAGTTCAATCGGTCATCGGTATCAAAACTGGCATATTATCTCCAGGTATCAGAGCATCAATTAAAGACGGCGTCTCAGTCGCCTCCGTGGCCAATCCAGCGATGCTACGTGCATCGCCTAACGCTATTCGAGCGTCCTCCAAAACTTCCATCATTCTATCTCTCGTCAGGCCTTCCTCCATGGTGCCTGGCCTCAACAACCTCAATCTATGCTCAACATGCTCCAGACGGCTGTACATCTTCCTATATACATTTCGTGCGTTTCCAGTGTCAATCTCCGGAATATCTTCCAACAATTCGCTCAGTTTCGTACCGCAGATCGCCAGCTCCACTGGGGTATCCAGCTCCACATCCTCGGGAATGTCTATCCCTCTCGAAAGCGCTCTCCTCAGCAACAGCCTATCCGCATCCTTTGTGGATCCAACTTCCAACCTCCGGACGCGCAGCTCCCACACGAGTTCGTCACTCCGAAGCATATCCACATCCATCCTTACTTCCTCAGGATATCCAACAACGTCCAAACTCCAACAACCTCAAACTCCAACAACCAACGTCCAAAATAGAGAAAAATCTCTATTATATTCCAACACCAGCCTCCAACAACCTTCAAGTCCCTGCTCGGGCGCCAGAATTGTAACGCCCTTACGTGCAGTTCCTTTATTTAAGTAAACTCGGGCGCCAGACTATTTGCTTCTGAGGGCGTCACCCTCACCTATCGAGCTCCTCCGGAATGTCCAGAAGCTCGAGCCTAGGCAGACTCCAGTGGAGAATGAAGTGGGTAGCTGTTGGAGGTAGAGGTGTCACCAATAAAACACTCGATTAACTAAAAAATTACTCTCTATTCATACCAAATAAACAAACTTTCCAAAATAATACGTCTCACAGTCCTTAAAACAAATCAACAGTTCATATCAGGTACAACAGTCCTTAATCTAAATCACAAAATCTTCATAGTCCTTAACCTCTAAAAATCGAAATCCCCAATCTACTTGTCTATCACCAAAAGTCCGGTAACATTCCGTGAAGGGGTTGGAGTGCACACAAAGCGATCCGAGTGGCGAGTTACTCATGCATGAGAATGACTTAGGCCGTGTGATAAAAATGAAAATGTCTCGGGATAAAAGCGAGAGGGGAGGCGAAAACCAAAGCCTCAATCAGGCCAACATGGACCATCCAAACGGAGGGGGTCCTGGGACACGGTTCCGCACGGCGCCACTAGTGTCCGCGCGCAACAGAACCCGTCGATGAGAACTACCAAGGCCCAGCCCAAATCGGAGTGACCGGCGGTATGGTGTGCGCATGCGCAAACCACCGCGCGTCCACCCGCGATGACGACAGGACCGAGGTCGAACCAAGTGCCTGCCGCACAGCAGCCCACGCCACGGAAACTTCGGTCTCAGCACGATTGAGCTTTGCCCATCTCGCACATCAACGTCAGTCCCGGGAGATGGACAGCAGGAGTCCGCCAAGGTAAAACGGCCCACAACCTAGGGACGATTGAGTTTCCTCATCTCGGCACCCAGATGTCGGATACGCAATACCGGCGAAAGGACCCAGCCGACACCCGTGACGAATCCCGCACCCCTAAAGATCGGGCCAACCCAGTGCCTGCCGCGCAACAGCCCACGTCACGGAAAGCTTCGGTCTAAGCACGATTGAGATTCCTCATCTCGCACATCAACGTCAGCCCCGAGAGATGGACAGCAGGAGTCCGCCGAGGTAAAACGGCCCACAATCTAGGGACGATTGAGTTTCCTCATCTCGGCACCCAGATGTCGGATCCGCAATACCGGCTAAAGGACTCGTAAAGGACGTGATGCCCTAAACGCCCTCCTACAGCCGTCGTTCGGTCTCAACGATAGAACCTCACACTCACCTCCTGGAATCTCGTCCTCCACAAGTGGTCCTCCGGTCCCCTCTCTATACCCCTTTCCTACCTTGGTATGTCTGCCTACCACTGAACTCACTACCAGCACTAACATCACTAGCTGGACCCTCCCCACTAAACGGTAGAGGCTTTCCCTTATTTTGAGTTCCGCGCCGTGCGAGGAACTGTCGTTCCAGTGCTCGACTCGCCTATAAGTACCATTCTTGGTCCCCAACCAGCACACGTCGTGCGCACTGCAGATGGAGGTGGGAATGATCGGTCGGTGTCCCCACCGTTCTCGCTAGATTCGATCGAGGTCAACGGGTTTCTGCCACGCAAACAAAACTACTTCGTTACAACTTCAAGAGGGATAGACGCCTTCCTCTCTATATGACAGATTTTACAAAATCTACGCCTAATTGACTCTAAACGCTGACTATGACATAAATCAATAGGCTGCCAAATGAGAGAAGCATACTCGAGTTAAGTCCTCACAATGGTGATAAACGGGAGAATAATTGTTCCGGAATTACAGAAATGTCTTGCTTTACGAACGATGTAACCATATTACTTAGGGGTATTACTCAGCAAATCTTTTATATGACGGACAAATGACATATGACGATCAGAAAGAACTCCAAATTCTTTAATAATGTTCAACCACGTCAACCTGACATCTCCCAAAGAATAATCTATGAAAAGGGGTTCCAGCATTCTTGCGGAAGAAACCACACTACATTTGAACATTTGATGTGATATCTATGACATGGTTTCCAGCTAGATTTCGTAATGTAGCAACATTAAATTGTTCGAATGTATTCATTTTTGTTTACCAAGTCACTAATTTAGTATTCGCTTCATTTGAAAGTAAGGAAAAAGTTTATTTTGTTTTCACAGGTGATACAAAATCTTTGTTTGTTGAAGCCATGAACTTCAACACCAATAATTATTTTCGTTTTTAGCTTGAAAGTTCAACGGTTACGTTAAATCAAAATAAAATTTCTTGACATTCACAAACAAA
The DNA here is from genome assembly GCA_030674115.1 of Micraspis discolor. Taxonomy (NCBI): domain Eukaryota; kingdom Metazoa; phylum Arthropoda; class Insecta; order Coleoptera; family Coccinellidae; genus Micraspis; species Micraspis discolor. Next base: position 36,643 of record JARTUT010002264.1, on the reverse strand, counting down.
AAATTTCAGGTAGAGTTTTCTTCTGAGATGTGGGAAAAGGAAAGGCTGAAAGAAAAAAAAATTGATGCAATTGCAGGCTGATGTATTCGAGTTGACCAAAAATTAATGAATGAGAACGAGTGCTTTGAAGTCCATTGCCTCAACTCGACTTAAAGACAGCTCTGAGTACATCTTGTTACTCATGTACCTTGTCTTCGGTGAGTACTTCAAACATTTCAGAAGGTGGATTAGAGACTTCCATCGACATATCACTGAACATCTCCAATGAAACATCTTTCGAAAGATCAAGCCATGATACATATTTTTAACAGATTTATATTTCAGAGAAAAGGAGTAAAACGAAGAGAGATGAAATGTATAAAAAAACACTTCAAGGAAGAATACAAATTTAAGCTTCGAAATATTCACGATATTCTGTTCACATGTGATATTTCATATAGTAAAGCAATTGAAATAAAAGGTGAAAATGTACCAATTTTTTCGATTTGCTTTTGCAATAATTCTTAGTCATCATAGTATTCTAACCAATAAGGGTTTACGCATAGCATTTCAATGAAATCTATCCAACCCGCATAATTCAGAAGGCATCTCACTTATGAGAAAATACGTCAAGAATTGTATAGAGGGAAATGTTTTCTGCACATATGCCCGATTTTATAACTAACACCCACCTCTCTGCACATATTTTAAAGCAACAATATACAGACCTAGTTGAATTTCTCCCACAAAAAGTTAAATTAAAAAATGAAAAAACGACCAGTAAGGAGTCGACGTACAATTCCAATATCGTTAATCAACAAATCAGATAAACAATATTTAAACATTTCGAAAAATGCTCAAATTGACTACCAATAAATTTCATAAACTGAAGCAATTCATTTTTGAGGTGTCTTTTCATAAAAGTGACGCCTTCAAAGATATGTGGATTTCATAGTTTTAATGGAAAACCTCTATCTGATAATTGAATATTAAATAGAAAACGAGTAAATATGAGAATCTTCCAATTCAGATACATGTTTCTTATCATATTCAGGGTAGATAGGTAAAATGAAATGAAGTTTTTATTGTTTTTGCAGATAGTAACTAAGTCACTTCGTGGTAAAATAATAATTATATTCTTCGGTACAGACTTGTTAGGATGTTCACTTAGAAACCCTTACATTCAAAGGATCATCATACAGATATTGAAAACAGTTCAGCGCCTTCATTTGCCATTTACGATAAATAATACCGAGCAGATGTGGAGCATGTGGAGTGTTGATAAACCTTAGAGCCGAGCTGGCTAGAAAAGGTGTGAACAAGCTTGCAGTCCCAATCTAGTTTTTTGACTGGATCGTTTGAATATAGTTAAATCGTCCACGAGAAAATGGGTAGTTGTAATAACTATTGACGTTAAAAACGCCTTTAATACGGCCAGTTGGAAACACATCTTGGAAACCTTACGTGAAAGGGAAATCAGTGGATATCTGATCAAGTGTGTAGAATCATATTTCTCTCAACGGTATATAAAGTCATGATAAGACATGAATGTACGAGAAGAGTGCCACAGGGATCGATTAAAGGACCGGCATTGTGGAACGTCAAGTATGATGGAGTCTTGCGATTACCGTAAGGGGAGGGCGTGACAGCCCTTGCCTACGCGGATGACCTGCTCTTTGTAGTGGATGGAGAAAGTGAGGGAGAGGTAAAGATAAAGGCGGAAAGAACCATAAACCTGGCCGTGAAGTGGATGGAGGGAAGATGTCTGGAGATTGCAGCCCATAAGACAGAGATGCTATTGGTGAGGGGGCCAAGAAACGTGGAGAGTTTCAGGCTGAACATCAACGGAGAAGAGGTGAAACCGTCCAAAGAATTGAAATACTTGGGAGGGATGTTTCAAAGGAACTTGAGCTTCTCCAAACATATAGATTATACAGTAGAAAAGACATCAGAAAAACTAGCAGCAATTTCCCGGCTGATGCCGAACCTTGGAGGACCAAGCTATATCAAGAGGAGAATACTGTGCGGGGTCGCGCACAATATATTGCTATACGCGGCTCCAGTGTGGAGAGAAGTCCTAAAACAAAAGAAACAGCTAGACCAGATTGCATCTATACAGAGGAGATGCTTGCTGAGGGTGGCCTCGGCGTATAGAACGGTGTCCGCGGAGACCGTTCAGGTAATTGCTGGTTTCCCGCCCATAGAAAGTTTGGCGGGAAATAGAAGACAGGCGAGGAAGAGAACGATGCAAAAATGGCAGCTTGAATGGGAAGGATTGCGTGACAAGGCTGCGTGGACGAAAAGGCTAATACCGAGAATTGAGCCATGGATTGAGTGCGATCACAGAGTCACAGGATATTTCTTGACGTAGTTCCTTTCAGGGCATGGTTCTTTTGGCTCCTTCACACGGAGAATAGGGAAAACACCGACTGACTTGTGTGGAGAGTGTGGGGTGGAGGACGACCCAGAACATGTATTTATGACATGTAATAGATGGGACAGTGAAAGGAAAGAGCTTATCGATAGGCTGGGATTTCCACCAAAGACTGAGGAAATAATTCCTAGAATGCTGCAGAACAGAGGAACATGGCAGATCATGGAGAGACAAGACATAGAGGAGCAGGAGAGAGCCGTCGCGAATGTCTGACCAGAAATGAGAGGCTCAAACATTGTAGAAAGAATGAAAGAAGTATAGAAGGAGAGAATGGAGGAAAGAAGGAAAGAAACAAGAGCATACCGGGTTACGCTCCTGATGTACGGGCTTGGAGCCTATTTCCAGGAGGCGAAGATACCCGGGGAAAGAGGCGGAGGGTTAGTGAGGTGAAAGTCCCACACGACGCCGCAGCACACAAATAAACTGATAACACCTCCCATACCTCAGGGACCAAAAAAAAAAGGTGTGGGGTTACCAAGAAGAGTGGAAACTACTCCGAAATTAGTCTGGAAAATCCTGAATGCCGGTAACGAGATCTCAAGCTGAGAAATGGATCAGGCCAGTATGGACTTTATCAAAGAAGGCTTTTGAAGAACTGACTAATAAAATGGATTCCATGGAAAATAGAATGGAAAATAAAATGGATACCATGGAAAATAGAATGGAAGAAAATTCGAAGGACATGAAAGATAAAATGGACGACAACAGTAAGTCTCTAGAAAATAGTTTTAGAGGTAAATTAGAATCTATAGAGGATAGTCTAAAAACGATGACCGAAAATTGCTCGAAGTTAAAGAATAAGATTGGAAATATTGAAGACCGGTTAGAAAACCTGTTGAAAATTATGGAAGATCGATTAAACAAAATAAGCAGACAAGTAGATGAGAAGGTCTATAAAGATAGAAGTATTCCAGTAAAATACGAAAATAGTGGACAAGCAGGCCGAGCAAAGGTCAAACCACCAACTTTCGATGGAAAAAACCGCCTGGTGCACATACCAGAGACAATTTGAAGCTGCAGGTAGCGCGAATGGTTGGAATGATGAGGAAAAAGCGACGGCCTTGATTGTTGCATTGAGAGGCGAGGCCTTAAATATTCTACAGATTATTCCAACCAGTCAGCAAAACGGGGCGTTGATAAGTAAATTACAGATGAGATGCAGCGACGGACATTTACAGCAAGTATATCATGCCCAGATAAAGAGCCGTATCCAGAAAAATTCAGAGACCCTGCAAGAATTTGAAGCTGACATCGCACGCTTGGTAAGGCTGGCGTATCCGACTGCACCAGACAGTTTCTTAGAACAGCTTGCAGTGCAGACGTTCGTAGACGGACTGAGAGATAGTGAGACACAGCAAACCTTGCGGTTGGCCCGACCTAAGACCATGGAGGATGCTCTAACCCATGCATTAGAGTTCGAAACAGACAAGCAGGCTTCACATCGGGGCCAGGTAAAAATCAGGCATACCATGGATGATTCTGAGGACAGCACCGAAAATATAGAGGATATAATACGCCAAGTTCTCCAACAACAACAAAATAGAGGACCTAGATGTTGGAATTGTGGTGAAGTAGGGCATATTCGCCGCTCTTGTAAGAAGCCTGCTAAGCCAAAACAACAGGAACAGGGAAAACGGGTTGGTAAAAGGGGGCATAAGCCGACCCGCCTAAACAATGCCCCGGAAGTTACCATCCAGACCATCTTGGAGTCCAGCAGTATAAATGTCGACGGTAAGATCGATGAGCGGTTGGCTAAAAGGTTGGTCGACACAGGTGCAACCCTTACTATTGCAAGACCCGATATAGTGAGAGGCAAGACATTACCGACTATGACACGATTACGCACTGCCACTGGGGAGAGTGTACCAATGCACTGTAGAAAGCTGGAGGACAAGGAATGTTGCCGAAGAACCACTAAACTGATGAGAATTGGCTTCCAGATCACCTGAGACAAGACCAAAAGAACGACCCAGAGATGAAATTGATTTTACGATGGAAAGCGGATGGTCGTAGGCCTGGATGGGGAGAACTGTGTCAGATGAATCCACGGAATAAATCATATTGGGCACAATGGGACTCCCTCGTAATAGAGGATGAGTTGCTAAAGAGGACCCTTGATAATGAAGAAGGTCCGAATCGAAACCGAATATGAACCATTTTGTGACTGCTGCGTCAGCGGCATGAGTCGACAAAAAGGATTAAGACACGATAAAAGGGACCGCTCTCCATTAAGCTGTCACATAAAAAACGATTAATGGTGGCATATTAATGGGACTTAAACGAGACCGCTACGATCGATCTGGAATGTGTAGCACCTTTCTGGTAACTTCTAGAAAAACAGCGCCGGATATAAATGACTGAAGCCGAATCATGGATTCATTCATGAATAGAACTTGTCGACGAATAAACAGATGTTCCTAGTGAAATTCTGTAGACAAATTGTGTATATAAATAAATAATTGTTAGTTAAGTGTGAATATAAATTAGTTTAAAGAGGACTTGTATGGTTTTTCTATTTCGCTGAAGAAAAACGAAACAATAGAAACAATACCTACAGAATCTATGATCGTAATGGCCATGACGGAAGTAGGTACATTAAAATATAATTAATAATCGAAAAGCGAATACCTACACTTAAGTGGTAAAATGTTTAAGATTATAAAAGGGCGCACTGGAAGGAAATTCTCATTCACATCTCGAAAGTTGGTCGGAGAAGATCTTCATTTAGAATAATTTAGTGTGAGTAAAGTTTCACATTCAGTGACGAATTATGGATCGCGTTGATGATACTTTGCAATCAGAAGACCGCATTAGGAATACTGAGAGGCAAGTTATTCCGAAATTGAAATTCAGAATTGTTTCCAGGCAACAAACAGTACCCAGTGAACCTAAGCGATATCAATGCCGCCACTGCGAGTACAAAACATTCATGAAACAGATGCTTTCTTGCCACATTCAAGAAAATCATCCACCTGATGAATCAAACATCCTCCAAGCTTCTGAAAAGTTGAGATTCGTCAGGAAGGTAATATCGAAAACTTTTTTGAACGAAACTCCGCCGAAGACATGTGATGATCCCAAAATATTGCAAGACGAAATAATGAGAAATTTATCAGAATCCCTGAACCAGAAAAAGTCAACTTTGGTTCGGCGACCCAGAATTAAAAGAAAAAGAAAAGACGATGACAAAGTTACTTGTCGAAAAATGATTTGTGTCGACGGAAAAGTGGTGATAACACCCATTCCTTCATTATTGAAGAAGGCCTAGTTAGTTTATTCATGGTATTGTTTTCAAATTTTTAGTGCAAATAATATGAATCTATGTGTATGTTTTTATGTCCATATGCGTGACTTACTTCTTTTTACGTTGTAATATTCTATAACTAATATTCATGAATTCAATAAATTTACTTATATGGAATAGGTTTTTATTTCTATTGCAGCCTAATTCAATGAATATCTTGATAAATATGAACAACAGGATAAAATCCCAATTACAAAAAAATTAATAATAGATATGTTAATATAAACACCATAATAAAATATCATTATGCTCAAGAATTGAGGTTTGTCCTCTTCAAGGCAGTCAAATTATCAAAACTGATATCACAAGTCCCACACCATCCGTTTCCTACGTAACACAAATGTAGAAGAGGTGTCCGAAGCATGCAATTATTCCTAGAAGGGACCTGACTGAACAAAGTCCTCTTACTCATGTTTGGCCTTGAAACATTGAAATGAACTTTCTCTAGTGGGTAAGAGCAATCAACACCTCCACGAACGCGTCTGTATAAAAATGATTGCCTGCAAACCTTTTCGAACTGCAAGTGAGACAGCACCGAACTTACCCAAGAGTATATCGTGATCAGTACTTCTAGGGGGATAGACGCCTTCCTCTCTATATGACTGATTTTATAAAATCTACGCCTAATTGACTCTAAACGCTGACTATGACATAAATCAATAGGCTGCCAAATGAGCGAAGCATACTCAAGTTAAGTCCTCACAATGGTGATAACAGGAGAATAAATGTTTCGGAATAACAGAAATGTCTTGCTTTATGAACGATGTAACCATATTACCTAGGTGTATTACTCAGCAAAACCTTTATATGACGGACAAATGACATATGACTATCAGAAAGAACTCCAAATTCTTTAATAATGTTCAACCACGTCAACCTGACATCTCCCAAAGAATAATCTATGAAAAGGGGTTCCAGCTTTCTTGCGGAAGAAACGACACTACATTTGAACATTTGATGTGATATCTATGACATGGTTCCCAGCTAGATTTCGTAATGTAGCAACATTAAATTGTTTGAATATTTTGAATTTTTGTTTACCAAGTCACTAATTTTGTATTCGCTTTCATTGAAAATAAGGAAAAAGTTTAATTTGTTTTCACAGGTGATACAAAATCTTTGTTTGTTGAAGCCATGAACTCCAACACCAATGATTATTTTCGTTTTTAGCTTGAAAGTTCGACGGTTACGTTAAATCAAAATAAAATTTCTTGACATTCATAAACAAAAAATTTCAGGTAGTGTTTTCTTCTGAGATGTGGGAAAAAGAAAGGCTGAAAGAAAAAAAATAAAAGCAATTGCAGGCTGATGTATTCGAGTTGACCAAAAATTAATGAATGAGAACGAGTGCTCTGAAGTCCATTGCCTCAACTCGACATAAAGACAGTTCTGAGTACATATTGTTACTCATGTAGCTTGTCTTCGGTGAGTACTTCAAACTTTTGAGAAGGTGCATTAGAGACTTCCATCGACATATCACTGAACATCTCCAAGTAAACATCTTTAGAAAGATCAAGCCATGATACAATTTTTTAACAGATTTATATTTCAGAGAAAAGGGGTAAAACGAAGAGAAATGAAATGTATAAAAAAACACTTCAAGGAAGAATACAAATCTAAGCTTCGAAAAATTCACGATATTCTGTTCACATGTGATATTTCATATAGTAAAGCTATTGAAATAAAAGGTGAAAATGTACCTATTTTTTTTCGATTTACATTTTCCATAATTCTTAGTCGTCATAGTATTCTAAATAATAAGGGTTTACGCATAGCATTTCAATGAAATCTATCCAACCCGCATAATTCAGAAGGCATCTCACTTATGATAAAATACGTCAAGAATTGTATAGAGGGAAACGTCTTTCTGCACATATGCCCGATTTTATAACTAAAACCCACCTCTCTGCACATATTTTAAAGCAACAATATACAGACCTAGTTGACTTTCTCCCACAAAAAGTTAAAATAAAAAATGAAAAAGACGACCAGTAAGGAGTCGACGTACAATTCCAATATCGTTAATCAACAAATCAGATAAACAATACTTGAACATTTCGAAAAATGCTCAAATTGAATACCAATAAATTGCATAAACTGATGCAATTCATTTTTGAGGTGCCTTTTCAACTTCAAAGTTATGTGGATTTCATAGTTTTAATGGAAAACCTCTATCTGATAATTGAATATTTAATAGAAAACGAGTAAATATAAGTATCTTCCAATTCAGATAGATGTTTCTTATCATATTCAGGGTAGATAGGTAAAATGAAATGAAGTTTTTATTGTTTTTGCAGATAGTAACTGAGTCACTTTGTGGTAAAATAATAATTATATTCTTCGGTACAGACTTGTTTGGATGTTCACATAGAAACCCTTACATTCAAATGATCATCATACAGGTATTGAAAACAGTTCAGCGCCTTCATTTGCCATTTACGATAAATAATACCGAGCAGATGTGGAGCACCTTGATAAACCTTAGAGCCGAGTTGGCTAGAGTACACTGAAAAACATGAGTTTATATAGTATGACGGTCTCGGAAAAAAAATTGTGTGCACAGACTTATCGAAGGAAATTTACTTCTTTACATTGAAGTTGGAAATTTTCGTTACTTAATACCAAAAATAGGCCCTCGACTACTTTTCTAAAGAAAAGTACCAAGAATACCTTTTGAATTTAGGAATTTCTGAAGTGAGTTATTTTTAATCACCTATTATAAGTTTTTTTGATGAACTCATGCATTTGTTTTTGGATTACTTCCATCGTCAAATAAAATGTTTTAGCGCGCATTTTGATTGAATGTAGAAATTTAATTAATTTTTATCAGAAAGAAAATATCCAAGTGAATTACTGAAATTTTTGTGAAACGAGTCTTTTTTCGTCAAAAAAACTTTCAAGATTACTCTTAATAAATTACTTAAATTCAATAATTTCGAAAATGAGGTGTAAAACATTTTTTTGTTTCTATTTCTTTCAGGTTAATCATACAAATACTGATAGTTTCTCAACTATAACTTTTGCAACATCTTCTAATCAGTGTTCGATTCAGTCTATGTCGTTCTCCCCAGGATTGGAAATAGAAGAAATATTCAAAGAGTAATCTAATGATATTCAAGAGAATACTCTGGGAAGTTGTAACACCCTTTTTTACCTATTATATATTTTTCGGGCGCCAGCTATTCTTTGCTTATCAGGGAGAATAGCAAACCTACCAAGGTAGCTTCTAGTCGAAGACAGAGTTCGGTTTTATCTAAGCTATTAACGATAATTTGAGCAATCAAATAGGCAAAAATTTAATATAATTTATTCGGAATATATGTACAGAAAATTCCCTCAGTATGTTGAATAAAAATAACGTAAGTAATCAGCTATATTTCAACAAAATAATAGATTTAAACTGACAGCATGCAATGTGAAAATAAATTAATTCGGTATATTGTTACAGAAAATCACCTCGGTATGTTGAATACAAATAACTTGAGGAATCATCAATATTTCAGCACAATAACAGATTTAAACTGACAGTATGAAAAGTGAAAATAAATTAATTCGGTAAATAGGTACAGAAAATCACCTCGGTATGTTGGATACAAATAACGTAAGGAATCAACTATATTTCAGCAAAATAACAGATTGAAACTGACAGTATGAAAGGTGAAAATAAATTAATTCGTTATATAAGTACAGAAAATCACCTCGGTATGTTGGATACAAATAACGTAAGGAATCAACTATCCTTCAGCAAAATAACATTTAAACTGACAGTATGAAGGTGAAAATAAATCAATTCGGTAATCTACCTTAACAATTTAAACAGTACGCAAGAATTCAGTTATACTTGTGAAAATAACACTTTCCAAGGACATTAACAATTACAAGTGAAATGCATAAAAATGAATCAATTCTAAATCAAAATCAATCTGGCTGCGAACGCTACTTTCTCGCAAATAGGACGCAACAAATTGTGATTGACGGTAATCTGAATAAAAATTTTACTGGCTCGCGAGGAGAGCTAAGAATAATTATTATCTACAGACGGAGGGTTGCTAACTGTCCACGTGGACAGGAAGTCTACAGAATTCCTGCAAAAGGAATGAAATCGAACTCGGAAAAATAGGCGATTTTGATGAAATTGACATAAAGGGGTTTCGGTAATGGGGTTATCGTTTACTCACTTTTTCTTTCCTTTCGTCGCTCAGGACACTGACGTCCGGCAAAACCACACTCTGTGCACTGATGAAATAAACTGAAATCGCTACTATTGAATAATAAAAATAAAATAAACTCCTGTGAATACTGAAAACTGAATAAAATTATCTATCTACAATCTTAATCTAACTCGGAACTATAATCACTAAATCTACCACGCTCTTTAATAATCCTAATCTGAATCTCTAATCTAAATCTGGAACTATAATTAATAATCTACCACAAATCTCAATCGGAATGAAATTGAATCTGAATTAATTCTAATCTGGGGGCAACACGCCCTTTTATACTCTCCCGGTGGGGAGATGAAACGGACACACACAGATGTGGCATTTGTCGCCTTAAATCATCTTCGATTTCGGTTTATCGCGTAAAAACAGATTTATCGGATTCTAGCGAAGAGAAATTTATGTTTTCAGGCCTTTTTTTCTCACCGAAAAACTCTGAAACAACGACTTCGAATCTCAAGGCGTATACAGGGGAACGGAAAATATATAAAATAATCGGAATACTTAAAATGAAGAATGATTTTCCTATACAAAAAAAAATCAAGCTCCCTTACACCTCCCTAGCTTCGGAAAGAAAATTCGAACTGTCATCCAAGACGAATTTTCGCAACGTCAACTACGCCTCGGAATGAATCTATACATCGGCGAATGCACCCGCAGCCAGGTTCAAAGTTAACATAGCATTATTACATTTGACCTACCAGATACAAAAGTTATAAAATGCATCGATGTCTCCGTGGCCGTTGACCTCGCTCTTCCGGCTCTGTGTTCCCAACCTCAATTTGTAAATTCATGACCATCCGTGATTTCAAAACAGTGGAGTTGATCTGAATAAACGGTCCAAGACTTTCTACTGTGGCTGACAATTTTCGAAATAATGGTCTCTAGTTGTTGGAATATTGTGTATCTCAGGAACCATCTCCATTATATAGAGATTCGTCGGTGTACTGCAGGTGTCCCAATACTTCGGATATGATGTTTGTAGAGGGGTAGCTAATAACTGTATTCTGCCTACTTGGGTCCAAAAATCAAGGATCGGTGATCCATCATTACTGATTATCGCAGGAATACCTCCAAAATTCAGGTGAGTGTTTATTCTGGATTCAGTGAAGGGGCCAAGACTTCTTGTTTCTTGTTTGTAGGTGGCTCGGTGAATGATTGGAGTCCATTATCATAATACAGGATACCATCTCCATTATGCAGGTGAGTATTCAAGTTCTCGGAGACAGGCTGGCAGTACCAAATTTTCGAAGATATTCAGTGTGTGTATTTCTTGCACTCAATAGCAGATGAAACCTTGTAGACACAGTATCTGATAGTTGACTGTCGACGATGAAAAATGTAGGTAGGCCACGGTAGTTGAAGTCATTCCATATTCTGAACTATTGGATGAATTTCAGGCTGCTTGATGTAGAAAGGCACAACTTGAGGTGGTGACGTAGCCATGAAGTGTTCCATCTCGGAAGGAAATACTATCGGCACCAGGAGGGATCCACAAAGTATTAACATTGTTCTAATATGGCAGGCCAACTATAACAGTATCAATACAAAAGTAAGTACAAGCAAACTCAAGGGTAAAAACCCTATTGAATCATTCGGAGAAGCAGAATTTTAAACAGAGAATGAAACTAATTACCATTCTGATTTACTAAAATAACAGAAACAGTTACCGTGATCCTAACTTGATCGGTCACAACTAAAAAAAACAAATTCTACCTCTCTTCCGATTCCACATCACTGAATACACTGAATAATCTGGGGTTCCAAATGAACCACAAGTTCTTATCCGCATTAAAAACAAAAGCATAGTGTTGTTATCTTGACAAAAAACTTCTAACTAGGAAATCAACAGAACTTTGAAAAACAGAACTTTGAAAAATAGAACTTTCAATTAATCAGTTTCTATTCGGAATTAAAAATGTAATAATTTTGTATCAATGACAATCCAAAAATAAAATAAAATTCTGATTTTCCCTTAGCTAAACGGAACTAAAATGTGAAAACGGGAAAATGGCCGGCACTAAAGCAAAATTAATTAAGGTGGAATTTCATTGTTGACTGCAGAATAAAATTTCAATTGAAAATGAACAAGGTTATATAACCTGAACTGCAAAATAAACAGAAGTGAGAAAAATAGAACTTCCAGCTAACCAGTAGCTATCCCAACTTGAGAATAGGATAGTCGTGAAATTCTATTTTCCTTTTTGTTGAACGGTAGTAAACATGGCAAAAAGAAAATTACAGTTACTTACGGTATTGAAAAACAAAATCTTCTATGAAAGTGAAATGATTAAAGCAGAGATGTAAAACATTGCAGACCCCAGATTCTCTAGGGGGTGAACGGAGTAGAGAAAGAAAATAGAATTTTTACTGAATAAAAAGTTTCCATCCTAATTAAATGATGGAAGGTGTTACTGCAACTCAATGTTATTAGTTGCATTCATTTATTTTCTATTCCAAGTTGCTTGCTCGTTTCGTGCGGCCCACGTATGTTCATTTCTTTCCCTATGGACGCGTAACATATGTTGGAGCATATGACCTATGTCGAGCAGAGACAATGGTACGAAGTCGTCGTTCAAACACACACGTCGACGCTCGTTCGGTGCAGTGCCACACTTTATTCGCAATAAATTTCTCGTTAATTTCTACAAATTAGAACTCTGGTGAAAAAGGTGACTATTTCTCGCTCGTGAGTGACACATTGATTCAGCCGTGCAGTGAAACCAGGTAGGCAAAAGTCAATGCTCCACATTCGATTCCTTTCGAGTCATTTTTTCTTATCAGAATTTCATTGTTAATTTTTCTATTTCGTTTTCATTTAATTTTCAAAGGCCCTTGTCGTGCCATTTTGGTCCTTCTTGAGCCGCATATTTTCGAACCGCGTTTTCAAAATTATTGCGATCAAGCATTTTGGAATTTTTTCATTTAGTTTTTTCATTTGCATTTATTTCAATCTGTCAATTATTCACGTAACCTCAAAAACTTGACAAAATATCGAACACATTCATAAATCCTTCAATATCTGCGCATGTTATAGAATTTAGCTTTCATTTTCAGAACATAGACAACTCTTCATTTGTTTTTCTAATCTATGCTCATAACCTTGATTCAAAACATAAACAAAGATAGACATTCTTGTTTTTGTTTATTTTCATCATTTGTTTATTTTCAACTCTATTTTCAATTTAATAGATTCAATCTTAATTATTTACTTTATTAATTAATTTCGTTCTTTTCAATCGGTTAGTCTATTTACTCTTTTTTCAAAATTACTCAAAACAAAATTCATATTGTTTTCTGCAGTATACCTTGAATAATAATAATGACGACAAAATTGAAACAACTCAAAGCTCGTCGTCAAATTGTTATTGATGATCTCGAAAATTCTGAATTTAGCACAATACGCTGTCACTGATGAAAGTCTTCACGTAAGATTCAAATTAAGATGTCAAATACTTGACGATATTCTCGTGGACTTTCAAAATCTACATACGTCAATTGTTTCTATGATTGTATCTTCCGAAGAACCGGAATTGAACACTGAAAAGGTTATTCGAACAGCCTTTATGGATAATTATTACACCATCAGAACAACTTATGTTAATTTATTTCCTGTAGTAAACATTCCAGTAAAAAACCAAGACAGTTGCTCTATCAGTTCGCCAAATGTTAAACTTCCAAAGATAGTATTGCCCATTTTCAATGGGAATTATAAAGAGTGGCCTACTTTTTTCGATATGTTCCAAAGTTTGGTACATGAAAATTCTAACTTGAGTCAAATAGAAAAGTTTCAATACCTCCTTAGTTCACTTTCTTCTCATGCTTTAAGTTTAGTTAAAGGGTTTCCATTGACTGCTGAAAATTATGAAAGCGCTTTTCAGACATTGGCGGAAAGATATCAAAATAAAAGACTTCTCGCTAAGACGTGTTGGAAGGAAATCTGTAATGTTCCAAAGCTACAGGGTGATTCAGCTAAAGACCTTAGGCGAATTCTAGAAGTTTTTGCGGAGAACTTATCGGTATTAAGGAATTTAGGTTTGCTCGTTGACCAGTGGAACTTTGTTTTATTTCACATTCTCATTCAGAAATTAGATTCAGCATCGATCAAACGTTTTGAATTACAAGAATGTTCAACCGATATTCCGTCGTTTGTCAATTTGCGAAATTTCCTGACAAATCAGTGTATAGCCTTGGAGGCAGTAGCTCTTTCTCTTCCGTCGAAAACTCATTCAGTTTCGAATTCTCAAGTTTTGAAATCTAGTTCTCTCTCAATGAATAAAAGAAATTCGACTCTTCTCGTTCAAACGGAAACTGAATCATTCAAGAAACGTATAACCTGTAATTATTGCAAGTTAGCTCAAAATATTTACAAATGTTCATCATTTTTGGAACAAACTGTTCAAGATCGGTTCAAGACTGCGAAGAACAAAAATTGGTGTATCAATTGCCTCCATTCTGGACATAAGATTAACAATTGTTCTTCAAGGTCAAATTGTCGTACTTGCCACGGAAAGTATCATACCCTGTTGCACATGCGCAATAATGCGGAGAATGATTTTTCATCAGAGACGTTTCATTTCAATGCTGCAAATTCATCGGATTCAGGCTCAGCTCAGGTTTTAACCAATGTTTCTTCAAATTCTACCGTTCTCTTAGCAACCGCTGAGGTCGAAATTCGTGATGCTTGGGGTAGATATCAGAAGGTCCGAGTTCTGTTAGATGGAGGCTCTCAAATAAATATTATAACTCAATCGTGTGTAAATAGATTAGGCTTGAAAATTTGTGATGCTTCATTTTCGATAAATGGAATTTGTGAAAGCTCATCTTCTGCTAATTGCAGCACTGAATGTACTATTCGCCCATCAGGTCAAATAAATCCATCATTTACATTCGATGCCGTCGTGATTCCGAAGATTTGTGCGGAAATGCCGAGTTCTTTCGTAAATTATTCGTTTTGGAATTGTGTCCATAACAAGAAGTTAGCAGATCCGAACTTTTCCATTCCGAAATCAATAGATCTTCTTCTGGGAGCGGATATATTCTCTTTAATAATTCGACCGGGTCGTATCGAGGGTAACGGTTTAGAACCAACAGTACTTGAGACAGTATTTGGTTGGGTTTTCATGGGAAAGATTCAATCACCTAACATATCAGTTAACAATTTTCATTTGTCATTGTCTGAATCAGGTTTAAACTCCTCGTTGAAAAGATTTTGGGAACTTGAAGAAGTTTCAGAGAATGTCATTGTATCACCAGAAGATCAATTTTGTGAGAACTTATACACTCAGAACTATTCTAGAAATACATCTGGACGGTACACTGTGGCATTACCATTTAAACCTGATCAGTCAACACTTTCATTCGGTGACAAATATTCTCTCGCACTACGTCGTTTTTTATCCCTTGAACGTAAACTTATTAAAAACCAGAATATATACAGGGAATACTCTACTTTCATGCAGGAATATTTAGAAAAAGATCATATGTCATTGATTTCTACGAGTTCGGATTATGAAAATACTTTTTATATCCCTCACCATTGTATAATCAAACCAAACAGTCCATCCACAAAGTTGAGGGTTGTTTTCGATGCGTCAGCTCATGTACCCGGTCATTTATCTTTAAATGATGCTCTATTGATAGGTCCTAAATTACAAAAGGATATTATTGTCATTTTGATGAACTTTCGTGTTCATCGGTTCGTTTTCACAGTTGATGTCAAGCAAATGTATCGTCGAATATTAGTCAAAATTCTCGGTTTGAGGTGGTTTCCTTCGTCGGACGAATTTTCTTATCTTGCAGAAACTACTGCGCAGGTATGTACCAAACGTACCATACTTTCCGAACTTTCTCGAATTTTCGACCCTTTGGGGTTCCTTTCTCCATTTACTTTTCTTGCTAAACATTTGATCCAGCATCTTTGGACATTAGGTTTGCAGTGGGATGATACACTTCCAAACGATGTCAGCCGTCGCTGGAGTCAGTGTAAGTCCGAATTGGCCGAATTGGGTGAATTAAAGATACCTCGGAAACTTGCATCGAAACCATTTTATCGTTGCGAACTTCATGGTTTCGGAGATTTCAGGTTTTTCAATTATGACGGCTCCATTGACATCTCTTTCGTAGGTGGTAAATCAAAGGTCTCCCCATTGAAGAGAATTTCACTTCCACGACTGGAATTGTGTGCTTGTCTCTTATTATCAAGGCTCATTAATGTGGTTTCCTCTGTTTACCAGTCAGCCTTTACTATGGACGACATTTTTGCTTGGTCTGATTCTATGGTAGCTTACATCTTCAGATTTGTTCACTTCATGAAAAACTCTAAAGCTCCTAGGATATCTAGATTTTCCGCAGTTCATCTCAAAGATGCACTTTTCTTCATTACAAAACAGGTTCAACGGGTTGTGTTCAAGGAACAGATCGATAATCTCATCTCGGGAAATCCCATATCTAAAAACTTCGAAAATTGAATCCATTTATTGGAGAAGATGGTGTTCTCAGGGTGGGCGGTCGTCTGTCCTTTTCTGGTCTGGCTCTTGATCACAAACACCCAGCTTTGCTTCCTTCATCTCATCGTCTTACTGAGCTCCTTATTCAGCATTTCCACAAAATATATCTGCATCCAGGTGCCCACACTTTACAGTTCCTTCTGTCTCAACAGGTCATACAGAAGTTTTATACAGTCCACTTACAGATTGAATCTGTGCTCAATTCTCGCCCTCTATGTCCGCTTAGTAATGATCCGAATGACATATCTGCACTGACACCAGGACATTTTCTTACTTTGGCTCCATTAACTGCTATTCCTGAACCAGATTTATCTCACCTATCTATCGGTCGATTATCGCGTTGGCAGCTTTTAACTCGTATCCATCAGGATTTTTGGAAAAGATGGAATTTAGAATATCTGAACACACTGCAACAACGAAAAAAGTGGTTCAATAGTGACTCGCCTCCTTATTCAATAGGTGCACTCGTCTTGATAAAAGATGATCAACTCCCTCCATTGCGCTGGCGACTTGGACGCATTGAGAAATTGCATCCTGGCGCTGATAAAATAGCTAGAGTAGCTACTGTTCGGACTACTCAAGGTGTACTGCAGAGATCAGTGGTTAAATTATGTCCATTACCTCTCCAATAGTTATGACGTATGTTGATGTATATATGTATATATTTTCTTTGCTTTATGTTCGATATCTTTTCGATTTTATATTTGCTTTGTTTCATAAAATATTCTATTTTAGGTGGGCGGTTATGTTACTGCAACTCAATGTTATTAGTTGCATTCATTTATTTTCTATTCCAAGTTGCTTGCTCGTTTCGTGCGGCCCACGTATGTTCATTTCTTTCCCTATGGACGCGTAACATATGTTGGAGCATATGACCTATGTCGAGCAGAGACAATGGTACGAAGTCGTCGTTCAAACACACACGTCGACGCTCGTTCGGTGCAGTGCCACACTTTATTCGCAATAAATTTCTCGTTAATTTCTACAAATTAGAACTCTGGTGAAAAAGGTGACTATTTCTCGCTCGTGAGTGACACATTGATTCAGCCGTGCTGTGAAACCAGGTAGGCAAAAGTCAATGCTCCACATTCGATTCCTTTCGAGTCATTTTTTCTTATCAGAATTTCATTGTTAATTTTTCTATTTCGTTTTCATTTAATTTTCAAAGGCCCTTGTCGTGCCAGAAGGGCTATGTGAAATTGCAAAAAAAAACAAAATTCTATTTTTCTCCTCTGAACGGTTTTGATCATGACAGAAAATTTCGGTTACTTCACGGTTCAGAGCCCTATTTCCCTCCTTAGAAAAAGAGGGCAAAATTAAAGAGAAGAAAAACGGTATTGATACTAATGGGCTTTTATTCAGCAAAAAAAAACAAAACTCAAATTTACATTAAAATTTTTCTAAAAAAAAAAACGGACGGAATTCTCAAAATTATGCCCTATGGGCAGTACTTTCTTCGTTGTCTCTCGCCTTGCAGCGGACGCAAGGACGGAGCGCTAATTGGGCACGGGAGGGGAAGAGGGGTAATCTCACCAGTCCTCTTCTGGACGCATAATTGAACGCCCTACGGTGGGTGAACCTATAGGGTTCTGGGGGGCATTGCACTGCCACAGACCTCTTCCGGTCAGCCCCACAAGGGCACTCTCTAGAGAGTACGCGGCTGCAAAACAGCACCTGGGGATTGTTGCAGGCTCTACGGTGGTGGGTTCCCAACCCACATCTCCAACACGTCTCAGGGGACAGGTCCAAGCAGACCTTGTCGGCTGAGGTGCCTACGGTCCGGTGGTTGACTTGGGGAACTTTCCCCTGGGGTTCATCTGCACGGGACGGATTTTTTTATTTTCGATTTTGTACGGTTCTGTCTGGGTGTAGCGGTCGGTGGTGGGTTGGTCAGGAATCTGCACAAACCGAAGGGGAGAACTGGTGGTGTAAACGGTGGTCATTTGAATGTGGTTCTCTGGTACGGTTACCTGTCGACAAGCAGAAACTATGGTAAGAACATTGACAGATAAACAAGGACTAAATTTCAGGTGTTCGGTTCAAGTAGCGTTCTACAGAGTGATTCATTTTCTTGGTTGAACGGTGCTATATATGACAGAAAAATTTCGTCTACTTCACGGTTTCGGTAAATTAGACGGATTAACCTGTGCATGAAATGGCTTCAAGTCTTTAACATGTATGTTTCTGACTATCTTACCGTTTTCATCTTTCAGGTCATAAACTACGGGGGAGATTACTTTGATCACGGTACATGGCCCAACATATTTTGGGGCCAATTTTGCAGCAAAACCGTCTACCGCAGCAGACAAGGGACGGTCACGGCGCAAAACACTATCTCTCACATGAAAGCGAATCTCCCTCCGGCGGAGATTATAGTGGCGTGCCTGTTGGTCGAACGCACGGTACAGCCTGGTACGAACAAACTCATGGGCTTCGTAGAGATGCCGGATCTGGTCCGTTCGGTGAGTAATCCTTACTTTTCTTTTCCTCGGATTCTGTTGGCTCTGTTCATCATCTGTATTTTGCACGTCCATGCCATATATGGCTTTAGGGACTTCCAACTCTCTGCCATAGATAAGGTAAGCCGATGAGAAGCCGGTAGACTCCTGTCTGGCAGTATTGAGAGCAAAGGTCAGTTCCCCAATCTTTTCATCCTAATTTCTCTGATCGGTCTCGCAAAACTGAGCTATCATGGTCTTCAGCGTTCGGTTGACTCTTTCTACAGGGTTACACTGAGGGGTATATGGGGGAGTGAAACGATGGGCTATGTTCGATTCCTGAAGACCATTCTTGAACAGGTGGCTATCGTACTATACACCGTTATCGGTTATTACCACTTTTGGGCATCCATACCGCAATATTATCTGTTCATACAGGGCTGAATATACGGTTTTTGCGGTCGCTTTTCGTAACGGACGGCATTCTACCCATTTGGTAAATCTGTCTTGTATCACCACAATGTAGGCGTTTCCTTTCTTGGATCGTGGCAAAGGTCCAACCACGTCAGTGGAAACTTCCTTAAATGGTGCATCCACCATTCTATGTGGTTGCATTTTACCCGGGGTTTTCTGCTGGGAGACCTTGTAACACTGACATGATGGGCAGCCTCTGACATATTTCGCTACATCTCGGAACATGCCTGGCCAGTAATAATTCCTGGCGATTTTGGAAATAGTCTTGGAGATCCCCAGATGTCCGGCGTATTCAGAGTGGTTTTCTTCCAGAACCTCCTGCCGTTTTTCAGTGAGCACACAAAGCTTCCAGGGTTGCCCTGATCCATCTTCATGGAAATCTGAAGAGTCCCAGAAATGACGGTTCAGTTTCCCTTCCTTAACACAGTAATCAGGGAAGTTTTCTGGCTCTCTTAGCACCTCCTGCAGCTTCCTCTTATACCATCTACAGCAGATTTCTACCTCGGTCAGGTACACTGAATCCAATGAGGTTGATGGGTTCCGGGATTGACTATCGGCGACTTTAGGGGGGTTGGGTTGTGGAAGCACAGGTCGAGCAATGGACCTGCCCTCCAGGAAACACTCAGAGGTTCTGAGGTTGATGGAGAAACCGTATCGTGAAAGAACGCCCATTCCTAGAATAACGTCCACGGCTAAATCGGCCACCAAAAGGAACTCCACATCAGGCAGGATATAATCTCCAATTCTGATCCCGGTAGTGTAGCTTGTGGGCGTGACGGTAGTCTTCCCATTTGCCATCCTCGCACAACTGTTCCTGACCGATTTTCCTTGAATCCCGTGTTCTTCCAGATTTTCAGCTGCCTCTTTCCCGCAGAAACGTTTTGTGGCTCCAGTGTCCAGCAGAGCTCGGTAGGGTTTTCCAGTCACAAAAATTTCAACTATTGGACGGCGATCATCTATGTTGGTTGGCCTGCGTGGAGTCAATTTCCTGGGAGACATGGTTGACTCCATTTCCATATCTCCCTTTAGATTTCCGAACACGGGCACTCTCGGGAGAGAACACCTTCTTTCTTGCATCGAGAGCAAAATAGTTTTCGGGGTCTATGACACTCCCGGCGCATGTGTCCATAACCTCCGCAGCGGAAACACTGTGTTTCAGAGGTAACCCTTCTCGATGGTACAGCAGTCTGGTTGTCTGATGCTCTATGGGCTGATCTAGGCTGACTGAGGGGTTGGGTTCTCCTCACGGTTCGGTCCTGACGGTTCGTTTCAGTGATGGTATGTTCCCGGTTAGCAGAGATGGATGTTGATCTAGATGTATCCCCGAAATCCACCTGATAAGTAGTTTGAGGACGGTTCTGTGTTGGATCGTGATATGTCAGATGCGGTTCATCGATGAGTCCTGATCCGGAGGGTGGCTTTGTATACTGTCCCATCTGCCACTGCACCAGTTCAAAAACTTTTCCCTTCTTTAGAAGTTCTTCATAGGTTTTAGTCTCCTGGAATGCCAAGGCTAGTTGTAGAGACGGTAACAATCTCTGCTTTATTAGCCTGACCTGTTCATCTTCGGTTGGCCGATTAGTTGTCAGTTTCTGAAACAAGTTCTGCATCCGGGTTACGTAGAGTAGTAACTTTTCATCAGCATTCTGCATTCTCCTTTTTATCTCCTCCAGCAAATTCTCCTCATAATTTATTGGCAGGAATGCTTCCTTGAGTTTGAGCTTAAAATCCTCCCAGTCTTGAAATGTTCCTCGTCGGGGAATAAACCAATCTCGAGCATCCTTCCGGAGAAGTTCATACACAGAACTAAAGACTTGGTCCAAGGATGTCTTTCGTGACTCTGATATCCGTTCCACTTCATCTATAAAATCGGTCACACTAGTGGTTCCGTCAAACGAGATTGACCACTTATGCAGGGGAACTGTTGCAGGTTGCAGCGGTTGGACGGTTTTCTCTGGACGAGTCAAGCTCCGAGGTGGTGTCTTGGGGGAGTCTTCCTCCGGCCCAACGAATGGAAACGATACTCGTCGAGTGGAGTTTGCCCAGGGGTTCGGTCTCAATCCGGTATCTTGGGGTTGTTCCTGTCGCCCACGAGGAATACTGAATGTTGACATTTGTTGTAACAATGCATGACATGTTCTCCTAGTATCCTCCATAAACATATCTAACATGTCGTTGTTTTCAGGTCCAGTTGTCATCTGATCAGTCTCAGCCCTAGGAGGATCCACATCCTCAACCAGATCCGTCTCGAAAGGTTCCTCAGTGGCCACCCGTTGGGGCTGAATAGGACACGTCCTGAGTGATCTTGGAACCTCCACATCCAATAATGAACCAGTGCTCAGGCTAAAGGGTGGCTCATTGCGACCCAACATCTGCATATCCATCAGCGTTCTTCTAATATTTGTAGTAGCTGTCTTCATTTGTTCTACCAGTGTCTGTAGGGTGCTATCATCAGTGTGAATAAAAGTTAACCGGTGTTGTATGTGTATCAAACGGGTAGAAATCCGTGCAAACTCATTTCTGCATTGCGGGGATCGAAACTCTGGATAGCCTCCACCAAATCTGTTAGTTTATTCTGGCATATCTCGATGTGAAGAGCGGGCTCAATCACGGTTGAGGCTGAGGGTTGGATCGGTGCTTCGTTCCGGAGGGCTTGTCGCCCTCATCATAACCGTACATGGTTCGGGTATTTGTTGTCCCCTCAGCTGGAGCTCGTATGTTAACTCGTCACTCAATAGCCGATTCACATCCATGGTGTTTGTCCTCTTATTTGTTAATAACCGACGAAGTTACTAGCTAATCAAATTCCACGAACTGTTTATTATCCTATCTATTCTCTTACTTCCGATACCAGGTCCGCACTATATACACTATGTCTATCCGAGAGTAAATATGAACCCGAAAATAGAAACGCCCAAACTTCAACCACTAATATTTCAGTCAGGGAAAATTTATAAGGACAGTTATAGGCTATAATAAAAAAAAAACACAAAAACAAAATTCCTATAGTGAAGTCTCGATTAGTTAATATGATTATCTAAACAGAGTAAAGTCAAAAATAAAATTTAGCAGGCAGAATCTAATACTTAAGTCCCAATTATTCAAGTATCAAATCACTGTAAGAGTCTATGATTCAACAGATGAAAATTCATGAAACAGTATAAATCGCCAAATTGAAGTTCAATGACAGTTCAAACTATATAAAAAAAAAAATAATTCAACCAACCTGCAACACTTCAAATCTAAAGTCCTATTCCCGTTCAAGAATTTCAGTCAAAAAAAACGAAAAACGAAAAAAAAATAAAAATTTAAGAAATCAGCAGAGACACCCGGTATCAAGGAAAAGTCTGAGTCCTACAGTAGTTTAATCTAAACAAAAAAAAATAAATAATTATTTATCAATCACCCGCTATCACACAAAGTTTGACAGTGGTTAAAAATTTCTACGAAGCAATATAAAAACAAAACAGAATAGCCTAAACTGTAAAATTCTATTCACTAGTCTAAAAAAACTGTTTCAGGTTGGGTATTCTTACAGACTTCACTATCGGAGAAATTCACTCAAAATAGCAATATTACCCACGGTTTTATTTCCGGCGATCTCACCTGCAGTCTCGCAAACGCCAACAAAATAAATTTACCACAAAAGAAAAATTCAGAAATTCTACTTTATTTATAATACAATTTTCAATCACTGGTCCCCTATAAGTTATAGTCTTTATTTACAACGGTCTATCTTTAAAAAGGGAAATAATCCAGTAGGTGTATACAGCAGTAATATGAAATGGGTACTTGAAAACTCAATCGCTTACCCTGATCAGAAAAGGAGAAAAAAAAATCTGAACACAAGAAATAGGTCAACTTCCAATTGAAATAAACCGTTCAATATTCCTGCCAAAAATTTGCAAACAGGTGAAAAAAATATATATCACGGCAAATAATTTAATTGAAAGAAGCGGTCACAGCTCTCTCTATGCCCTATTTGAAGGTCCCTGCTCGGGCGCCATTTTTGTAACACCATTTTTTACCTATTATATATTTTTCGAGCGCCAGCTAGGGAAAATAGCAAACCTACCAAGGTAGCTTCTAGTCGACGACAGAGTTCGGTTTTATCTAAGCTATTAGCGATAATTTGAGCAATCAAATAGGCAAAAATTTAATATAATTTATTCGGAATATATGTACCCTCAGTATGTTGAATAAAAATAACGTAAGTAATCAACTATATTTCAACAAAATAATAGATTTAAACTGACAGCATGCAATGTGAAAATAAATTAATTCGGTATATTGTTACAGAAAATCACCTCGGTATGTTGAATACAAATAACTTAAGGAATCATCAATATTTCAGCAAAATAACAGATTTAAAGTGACAGTATGAAAAGTGAAAATAAATTAATTCGGTAAATAGGTACAGAAAATCACCTCGGTATGTTGGATACAAATAACGTAAGAAATCAACTATATTTCAGCAAAATAATAGATTGAAACTGACAGTATGAAAGGTGAAAATAAATCAATTCGTTATATAAGTAATCTATGTTGAATACAAATAACGTAACAATTTAAACAGTACAATTCGGTAATCTACTGAACAATTTAAACAGTACGCAAGAATTCAGTTATACTTGTGAAAATAACACTTTCCAAGGACATTAACAATTACAAGTGAAATGCATAAAAATGAATCAATTCTAAATCGAAATCAATCTGGCTGCGAACGCTACTTTCTCGCAAATAGGACGCAACAAATTGTGATTGATGGTAATCTGAATAAAAATTTTACTGGCTCGCGAGAAGAGCTAAGAATAATTATTATCTATAGACGGAGGGTTGCTAACTGTCCACGTGGACAGGAAGTCTACAGAATTCCTGTAAAAGGAATGAAATCGAATTCGGAAAAATAGGCGATTTTGATGAAATTGAAATAAAGGGGTTTCGGCAATGGGGTTATTCGTTTACCCTTTTTTGTTTTCTTTCGTCGCTCAGGACACTGACGTCCGGCAAAACCACACTCTGTGCACTGATGAAATAAACTAAAATCGCTACTATTGAATAATAAAAATAAAATAAACTCCTGTGAATACTGAAAACTGAATAAAATTATCTATCTACAATCTTAATCTAACTCGGAACTATAATCACTAAATCTACCACGCTCTTTAATAATCCTAATCTGAATCTCTAATCTGAATCTGGAACTATAATTAATAATCTACCACAAATCTCAATCGGAATGAATCTGAATCTGAATTAATTCTAATCTGGGGGCAACACGCCCTTTTATACTCTCCCGGTGGGGAGATGAAACGGACACACACAGATGTGGCATTTGTCGCCTAAAATCATCTTCGATTTCGGTTTATCGCGTAAAAACAGATTTATCGGATTCTAGCGAGGAGAAATTTATGTTTTCAGGCCTTTTTTTTTGTCACCGAAAAACTCTGAAACAACGACTTCGAATCTTAAGGCGTAAACAGGGGAACGGAAAATATATAAAATAATCGGAATACTTAAAATGAAGAATGATTTTCCTATACAAAAAAAATCAAGCTCCATTACAAAGTTTAGCTAAGAGAAGAAGAATAGATTTTTCTCCAGAATCATTGGAGCCTATCACAACAAACCCAATCAAATCTAGTCGTCTATTTCCACAGCTTTGTTGAAATTTTATTTAGAAATTGTTCTTCATCTCATATTTATGTTTTTTTATTTTTATGCAGAATAAAGAAATATTACTGTAGAAGCACATTGTTTTATTTTCCTCATCTCATATAAATAACTAATATTATGAATTGTTTTTCAGTATATCTAGCTCGCAAATATATTGTTATATCCCTGAACACATCATTCGATTGCCAAGTCAGAAAAAATAAATATTCTTCATATTTATTAAAATTGGAATGAGAGATAAATTTGTACGACATAATACCCATTTTTTAAATGAAATCCATTTGGAATTGGAGAATATTCTCTGAAAATTGAGCATAACTGGATTTACAATGGATTTCATTTAAAACATTTTTGAAATGAATTTCAACGAATATATATATATTCGAGCTGGAAATACTGTTCATCCAAGTCAATTTAACAGATTAGCTGGATCAATTAGCCTAGTTGGCGAACTAAGCAAAACGGTTATTTAAAGTTATACCACTACCGTTTGGTACCAAATTGGATGGTTACTCAAATTTCTTGAACATAATTTTGAATGCTATATGACCAATCATTCATTTGGAATATTGGGCCTATAGAAACAATCTGCTGGATATTCTGAGAGCGGATAGAACCATTCATCTAACATTATATGACCGACAACTAGAAACAATAATCCTTAACTGTATAGGCTTAATGAGCCAGGATATTAATCACTATCCGACTGTTCACTAGAATTCAGTAGCTTTAGTGTGTTCGAATCAAGTATCCTGCTTCATATATTGTTAAAAAAGCGTTTCAAAAAAACGATTAATGGTGGCATATTTATGGGACTTAGAAGAGTCCGCTACGATCGTTCTGGAATGTGAAGCATCTTTCTGGTAACTTCTAGAAAAACAGCGCCGGATATAAATGACTGAAACCGATTCATGGATTCATTCATGGATAGAACTTGCCGACGGATAAACAGATGTTTCTAGTGAAATTCTGTAGACAAATTGTGTATACACTGTATATAAATTATTGATAATTGTTAGTTAAGTGTATATATAAATTAGTTTGAAGAGGACTTGTATTGTTTTTCTATTTCGCTGAAGAAAAACGTAACAATAGAAACAATACCTACAGAATCTATGATCGTAATGGCCAAGACGGAAGTAGGTACATTAAAATATAATTAATAATGGAAAAGTGAATAACTAAACTTGAGTGGTAAAATGTTTATGGTTATAAAAGGGCGAACTGGGAGGAAATTCTCATTCACATCTCGAAAGTTGGTCGGAGAAGATCTTCATTTTGAATAATTTAGTGTGAGTAAAGTTTCACATTCAGTGACGAATTATGGATCGCGTTGATGATACTTTGCAATCAGAAGACCGCATTAGGAATACTGAGAGGCAAGTTATTCCGAAATTGGAATTCAGAATTGTTTTCAGACAAACAGTACCCAGTGAACATAAGCGATATCAATGCCGCCACTGCGAGTACAAAACAATCATGAAACAGATGCTTTGTTGCCACATTCAAGAAAACCATCCACCTGATGAATCAAACATCCTCCAAGCTTCTGAAAAGTTGACATTCGTCAGGATGGTAATATCGAAAACTTTTTTGAACGAAACTTCGCCGAAGACATGTGATGATCCCAAAATATTGCAAGACGAAAAAATGAGAAATTTATCAGAATCCCTGAACCAGAAAAAGTCAAATTTGGTTCGGCGACCCAGAATTAAAAGAAAAAGAAAGGACGATGACAAAGTTACTTGTCGAAAAATGATTTGTGTCGACGGAAAGATAAAAGTGGTGATAACACCCATTCCTTCATTATTGAAGAAGGCCTAGTTAGTTTAATTATGTATTGTTTTCAAATTTTCAGTGTAAATAATATGAATCTATGTGTATGTTTTTATGTCCATATGCGTGACTTACTTCGTTCTACGTTGTAATATTCTATAACTAATATTCATGAATTCAATGAATTTACTTATATGAAATAGGTTTTTATTTCTATTGCAGCCAAATTCGATGAATATCTTGATATATATGAACAACTTTATTTTCCCACAGGATAAAAACCCAATTACAAAAAAATTAACAATAGATATGTTAATGATAACACCATAATAAAATATCATTATGCTCAAGATCTGAGTCAAATTATCAAAACTGATATCTCATGTCCCTTCTTTAATGAAGGAGAGGTCAAATTATCAAAACTGATATCTCTCTATGTCCCACCTCACTAGCCTGTTTCCTGCAAATGACGTTACACCCAAGAAGTGAAGGAGAGGTGTTTATAAAATGTTCAACCACGTCAACCTGCATAATGATGCAATTGCTGGCTGATGTATTCATTTTTGAGTTGACCTAAAATTAATGAATGAGAACAGAGTGCTCTGAAGTCCATTGCCTCAACTCGACTTTGAGGACAGTTCTGAGTACATATTGACATTACTCATATACCTTGTCTTCTGTGAGTACTTCAAACATTTCAGAAGGTGCATTAGAGACTTCCATCGACATATCACTGAACATCTCCAATAAAACATCTTTTTCGGTGAGTAACAGATTTATATATCAGAACAAGAGAGTAAAACGAAGAGAAATGAAATGTATAAAAAAAAACACTTCAAGGAAGAATACAAATCAAAGCTTCGAAAAATTCACGATATTCTGTTCACATGTGATATTTCATATAGTAAAGCTATTGAAATAAAAGGTGAAAATGTATCAATTTTTTTCGATTTGCTTTTTTCATAATCTATCCAACCCGCATAATTCAGAAGGCATCTCACTTATGAGAAAATACGTCAAGAATTGTATAGAGGGAAACGCCTTTCTGCACATATGCCCGATTTTATAACTAAAACCCACCTCTCTGCACATATTTTAAAGCAACAATATACAGACCTAGTTGAGTTTCTCCCACAAAAAGTTAAATTAAAAAATGAAAAGACGACCAGTAAGGAGTCGACGTACAATTCCAATATCGTTAATCAACAAATCAGATAAACAATACTTGAACATTTCGAAAAATGCTCAAATTTACTACCATTAAATTGCATAAACTGATCAATTCATTTTTGAAGTGTCTTTTCATAAAAGTGACGCCTTCAAAGTTATGTGGATTTCATAGATTTAATGGAAAACCTCTATCTGATAATTGAATATTTAATAGAAAACGAGTAAATATAAGTATCTTCCAATTCAGATAGATGTTTCTTATCATATTCAGGGTAGATAGGTAAAATGAATTGAAGTTTTTATTGTTTTTGCAGATAGTAACTGGGTCACTTCGTGGTAAAATAATAATTATATTCTTCGGTACAGACTAGTTTGGATGTTCAATTAGAAACCCTTACATTCAAATGATCATCATACACGTATTCAAAACAGTTCCGCGCCTTTATTTGCCATTTACGATAAATAATACCGAGCAGATGTGGAGCACCTTGATAAACTTTAGAGCCGAGTTGGCTAGAGTACACTGAAAAAAAATGAGTTTATATGACGGTCCTTCTGCTCTCGTTCATATACGCAGTATTTGAAAATTCGATAAAGTATATACGAAAGCATGTTAATTTAGAACACCCATACAATAGTGATTAAAAACCAAATCTTTCTAGAAGTGTTCATCTCATTTCAGTAACCTCTCCTATAATTCTATATAAATGCCGTTTAATCATAATAGTACGGGTATTTAAATGTATACGCCGAAGCTTACTGCAAATTGCATATTACCCTAATACATCTACCCTATAAACTAGAACAATCAGAGTGTTAGTTTTAAACGCCCGTTTTTTTAACCTGATAACCAATTTCCCTGCTTTTCTTATGAATATTCACGAAAGAAGTGCGAATGATCACGATTCTTTCGCGGTGCCACTTGTATCACGCTATAGCACCTTATTTGATCGATGTACTTCGATGTGTTGTGTTGTTGTCTTTAGCTTGTTCCACTTTTCTTTGAGTGATTTCCCTCCTTTTTGCGGAACCGATATTATTATATGTGGAAAATCCATAAAGTGGTGATTGATGGAGTTCGAAACCCTATTAGATAGTTCTCAACTGAGTAGAGATATTATTCAACGTTTCAAAGGTTAGTATCAAAATATAGTTATAGATATATTTAGGTATTAGTGGATATATCATGGCAACGAAGAAAACAATCAATGGAGGAAAAGAGATAATTCAAATACTTTCAGCTTATCGGTTGCAATGAAAAGTTTGAAATTACAAAGTGATCTTCCGGCCTCTATGTAAGAGAAAATTAATTGAGTGGAAACCGCAACCTTATGGTTCAGCCGTTTTCGGGTTTATAAGAGAAAATTGGATAATGAAATGAAACGAAAATTTCTCATAATTTATGTATTGCAGGTGCTATAAAAATAAAACAAAAATATTATTAAGTTTTTTTCATTAGAATTCATTGGTGTTCAAGTGTTCAATTTGAACGTTTTTGAATCCCTACTTTGGGATTCCCAGCGGCAAACTTCAATTATTTATAGCTTTCCTCAAGTTATAGAACTGGATGCACCTCCAGTCAGAAATATTCTATGCTAGAGCACCGACTAGGGCCGAATTTTGGTGGTGCAATCTTTCGAAAGATCTTTAAAAAGATTTTTGCTGTGACGTCATGGGTTCAATACTCGCTAAAACGGTATCTTTCAAACTGGTGACGTCATAGAAGCCGCGAAATTTAAAATCTGTGTTGTAGATTTTAGGTTAGTTTTTCAATACCCATTGCAGTGGTTATCTCTGATAGGAGTAGTTCGTTATTAGTGCTTTAAGAGTATATTGCGATTGTTAGAAATTGTATAGAGAATTTAATTTACATTTTTAATGTTCAAGAATTAATCCTCATTAAAATGGAGGATGCAGTTATTTCTGTTATTGACAACGTATCACATATCCTCATCCAGTTAGAAGCCGAAACCAATTTGTATTTGATACATAGTTAAAATATCTAGAAGTTTTGATTCAATAAAATGACTACTTCCAGAAATACTAAAACGAAAAAGGCAGACATCTTGCAAAGAATGGCAAACCCCATTTCTTGAGTCACAGAATTATTGTAAATAATCACTTTCTTATTTATTTCTCCATTACTTCAACAATAAATATAAACGTGCGCTTAGCTTTTTCAATGCAATATTACAAATTACAATCATAAGCAAAATTCAAATTATCCGCCATAATTGACATTTGACATATTTACAAAACATTCCAACTACCCAAAAATGTTCTTTCAAAAGATTGAAAGATCTTTCGAAAGATTTTGCGTGTGACGTCACCGTTGCAACGCTAAAATACGAATCTTTTGAAAGACACGGAATCTTTCGAAAGATTGTACCATAAAAATTCGGCCTAAATCTATTGTAGGTACTTGAGTATTGTAGTGTAATGTGTATTATTATGTACTTCAATAATTTCTGTACAGTTGATTTATACATTTCAAAATAACTGATTGTATGTACAATGTCCAAATCTGTAGAAGGCTAATGACCCAAGCAGTCGATGCCTTCAATTACAAATTATTATTATATTCTACCTGAACAGCTGGAGTCCTGTCTAGCGAAAATAACGAAAGTGATCTCAGATTTGCTGTTTCAAGGAATTTCATTTTTAGTATAGACGTCAACTTCATCTCTGAACGCTCTTTATTTCTGAACTATTCAACACAAGAAATCTTCTGAAGATAGGGTAAGTTCAGTTCATGAGAGTATATTTATAAAATTAGATATAAATATGATATATTTCATGTGACTCTACGAAAGAGTAAAATTGGACATGATATTCTCAAAATTCCAGTTAGTTTGAAGAATATTTGTCACGGTTTTGAATTCCCGTGCCAGGTATTTTTCTTTTTATTGTCGCCTGATTGAAACTAAAAATGCCTCCGCCAATGGTTCCTGTGATATTCGAAGACCGTAAGTACGATCGCGATGTTTGTTTTGGTACTATTAATGCGCTGAAGATTATCGATGGATCGACAGATGTGAGATTTGATACGCACGTATTTCATTTATTGTTTGACTTTTCCAGCGAAGATATTGAACGTTGTATACGGAGATAAAGTTTGGAAAAGTTTTGTTTCAAATATTGAATTGTGCTCGTACCTTTCGTTTTACCTTACCTGGAGTACGAAACAATACGACTTTGTCGGATTTTTACAATCAAACAATTACAATTAGCCTGCCCAACATCCTGTAAGTACTTTCGAACGTTTGCCTTTTTTTGTTTCTTTTTTCTGAGGTTCTGAGGAGGAAAGCGGGTAAACTTTAGTAGATCTATTTCTTATAAATCCCGTGCTTATTGTGCAGCACTTTCCCACGCTGATGGTTCTTCATGGCATCTCAATTCATGGAAATGGAATATTGGAAAAGAGATGAGTAGAATTTTACTTAAGAGAAAGCGGAGACACGAGAAAAGGAGAGAACTGCAAAATATTTCTTCAAAGAGGAGGAAAATATGCAATGGTCCTGATTTGAATTATGGGCCAAATGCTGCACAAGCGGATATATCGGAATTTGAGATGGAAGATAAGAAGATCCGATTTCTGCAGAAGCTCCGAGACAGAGTATCAAGAGATGCCCAAAAAATTGAAGAAATTACCCGTGGTCAACACGATAACCATTTATGGAGGGAATATAGGCAAGACTACCTCACCGCTTCCAACTTTGGGTCAGTAGTGAAGAGAAGACCATCAACTTCCTGCCACAATTTGATAAAATGCCTTCTGTACAAAAAGCTTCTGAATACTCCAGGGATTTTATATGGAAGAATCAATGAAGTCGTGCTTAAAAATGTATGAAGACTTTAAAAATGATGATTCATTGTAGCCTCTTCATTGATCCAGATTACCCATTCTTGGGTGCCTCGCCAGATGGATTGATTGGGGATGATGGTCTGGTAGAAGTCAAATGTCTTCAATCGGTAAAGGGGAAATTATGTGATCATCCAAAATCGAGTTGCTATAATGTGGATAACGGGCAAATTAAGTGAGTTTTTTTATGAAATAAAATGTGAAGAATATAATTTAACTTGATGTTATTTTTGATGTAATACATACACATCGAAATTATTATTCTAGGTTAAAGAAGAGCCACAACTATTTTTACCAAATTCAGGGACAATTAAATATATGCCGTAGAGAATATTGCGACTTGATTCTTTATTGCGATAATGATTTCCATGTAGAAACCATAATAAGGTATCGGAATTTCTGGAGATATACAATGCTTTCAAAATTAGAGGACTTTTACAAGAAGTAAGTGCATTCTTCCAGAAATAATAGATGGCAGAATACCAAGAGGAATGAGTGTCTGCAAGATAAATTGAAATAATTATGGAAGTGGGTAAGTGTTTCTCACAAACGAAGCCTACATTCTACTCTCTCAGCGGAAAAAATTATATCGAATTTCTTCAGATGCAGGGGTCGAACACCCGTAGAAATTTATATTTTTTTTTTTGACACGGGGCAGGGTTTTTTCTGCTGAGGTTTTTCCCTGGACTATTGTATCATACGCAGAATTGTATAGTACCCCGTGCACCAACCTCAGCTAGGGACATTTTGTTTAAATATGTATTGCATTATATCAGCTCCCTCAATCCAAATAATATATTTTAAAAAACAAGAATTTTTTATTTCCCATGTTTGATATGCCCAGGAAAAATGTTTTGGAGACATGGAAATTTTATATGCTTCTTCAACTGATTAGATTTGTCCGAATAAATTTTTTTTCATGTTGTATAGCGCCCCATGTACAAATTCAAGAGATTGTTTTATATATTTGCATCACTCACATTCACATAAATAATTATAGGGTAAATTTAGACATTCAGGGTTACATTAATTCCCAACAAGCTGAAAGTTGGTGCAATTGTTCAGAACCTAATTATGAATAAAATTTGAAAGTTTTTCATTATTCCGCTGTACGGAAAAATTCAAGTCAAGGTCAAAGGTCAAGAATGCGTTTTTCGCGATTTTCAGCAAAAAGGCAAGTTTTATCACAAAATTACTCCAGAAAATTTGTAGAACATATATTATCTATAAAATATGTATCAGCTTTTTTTTCCTAAGAGCCACCGTTTTTGAGATACAACGTTTCAAAAAGTTATAAAAGTTGTAATCGTCATAATATGCATTCTGGGATATGAGTTTATCCATCATACTATACTTATTTTTCAATGTACCCCCAGATAGCTCGATACACAATTTTGACTCACCCTGTATACTTGGCCAATTCATGTATATTATGACGATTACAACTTTCATAATTTTTTGAACCGTTATATCTCAAAAACGGTGACTCTTTGGAACAAAATATTGTTACACATTTTATAGTTAATTATATGTTGTACAATATTTGTCTGGAGTAATTTTAACATAAAACTTGACGTTTTGCAGAAAATCGTGAAAACCGCATTTTTGGCCTTCAACCTTGAATAAAATTTTTTCCATACAGGAAACTAATATTTTATTCATGTTTTTTGAACAATTTCACCGACTCTCAGCTTGTAGGAATTTATGTAACTTCACCCTTGTTATTTGGTCTCAATTGACCGGTCTAAATAGAATGAACTCTGTATTTACCATTCTCTTCGAAACCCAGAAAAATTCCGTTCGATCCTACCCACCGGCGACAGTACCTAGAAAGTTTATTTGGGGTCATAAATACCGTACAGACAGTTCTATTTCGTACAATGGGCGTGCCTGTTTTCAGTTCCTTGAAATTTTCCCTTGGTGCCATCTAGCGGAATTCGAGTTTCGCCGCAAGGTGATGTACAGCCTTAAGTGTATTTATAAATTAGTTTGAAGAGCACTTTTTGTTTTTCTATTTCGATGAAGAAGAAAGTAACAATAGAAACAATACCTACAGAATCTATGATCGTAATGGCCATGACAGAAGTAGGTACATTAAAATATAATTAATAATCGAAAAGGGAATACCTAAACTTAAGTGGTAAAATGTTTATGGTTATAAAAGGGCGAACTGGGAGGAAATTCTCATTCACATCTCGAAAGTTGGTCGGAGAAGATCTTCATTTTGAATAATTTAGTGTGAGTAAAGTTTCACAATCAGTGATGAATTATGGATCGCGTTGATGATACTTTGCAATCAGAAGATCGCATTAGGAATACTGAGAGGCAAGTTATTCCGAAATTGAAATTCAGAATTGTTCCCAGACAACAAACAGTACCCAGTGAACCTAAGCGATATCAATGCCGCCAATGCGAGTACAAAACATTCTTGAAACAGATGCTTTGTTGCCA
Organism: Micraspis discolor; assembly: GCA_030674115.1. Taxonomy (NCBI): domain Eukaryota; kingdom Metazoa; phylum Arthropoda; class Insecta; order Coleoptera; family Coccinellidae; genus Micraspis; species Micraspis discolor. Next base: position 2,350 of record JARTUT010002264.1, on the reverse strand, counting down.
CATTCAAGACAACCATCCACCTGATGAATCAAACATCCTCCAAGCTTCTGAAAAGTTGAGATTCGTCAGGAAGGTAATATCGAAAACTTTTTTGAACGAAACTCCGCCGAAGACATGTGATGATCCCTAAATATTGCAAGACGAAATAATGAGAAATTTATCAGAATCCTGAACCAGCAAAAGTCACATTTCGTTCGGCGACCCAGAATTAAAAGAAAAAAAAAAGACGATGACAAAGTTACTTGTCGAAAAATGATTTGTGTCGACGGAAAGATAAAAGTGGTGATAACACCCATTCTTTCATTATTGAAGAAGGCCTAGTTAGTTTATTTATGTTATTGTTTTCAAATTTTTAGTGTAAATAATATAAATCTATTTGTATGTTTTTATGTTTTTATGCGTGACTTACTTCTTTCTGCGTTGTAATATTCTTTAACTAATATTCATGAATTCAATAAATTTACTTATATGGAATAAGTTTTTATTTCTATTGCAGCCAAATTCGATGAATATCTTGATATATATGAACAACTTTATTTTCCCACAGGATAAAAACCCAATTACAAAAAAATTAACAATAGATATGTTAATAATAACACCATAATAAAATATCATTATGCTCAAGTTTGGACGTTTATCCCCTTTAATGCAGTGAAATTATCAAAACTGATATCACAAGTAACACACTAGCCGTTTCCTACGTTACACAAATGAAGGAGAGGTGTCCGAAGCATGCAATTATTCCTAGAAGAGACCTGACTGAACAAAGTCCTCTTACTCATGTTTGGCCTTGACACATTGAAATGAACTTTCTCTAGTGAGTAAGAGCAATCAACACCTCCACGAACTCGTCTGTATAAAAATGACTGCCTGCAAACCTTTTCGAACTGCAAGTGAGACAGCACCGAACTTACCCAAGAGTATATCGTGATCAGTACTTCTAGGGGGATAGACGCCTTCCTCTCTAAATAACAAATTTTATAAAATCTACGCCTAATTGACTCTAAACGCTGACTATGACATAAATCAATAGGCTGCCGAATGAGCGAAGCATACTCGAGTTAAGTCCTCACAATGGTGATAAACAGGAGAATAATTGTTCCGGAATTACAGAAATTTCTTGCTTTACGAACGATGTAGCCATCTTACTTAGGGGTATTACCCAGCAAATCTTTTATATGACGGACAAATGACATATGACTATCAGAAAGAACTCCAAATTCTTTAATAATGTTCAACCACGTCAACATGACATCTCCCAAAGAATAATCTATGAAAAGGGGCTCCAGCTTTCTTGCGGAAGAAACTACACTACATTTGAACATTTGATGTGATATCTATGACATGGTTCCCAGCTAGATTTCGTAATGTAGTGTAGCACCATGATTTACCAATTTTAATTAACCGCAGAAATCCGCTTCAAAACTGTCTGTGAGCATTTCATTTGTCATTGGAATGATCTACTTAACGCGCCGAATCGGTCAATATCACATGGTCGATGTGCTCGATCTCGTCGGTCCTTTCACTGTCGAGAAGCTGCTGAAATAACACGTTTGAAGTGTTTTCGTAGATTTTATGTGCGAATTTTTCCTGGCGGAAGAAGTTTTCCGGTAAGCTTTCATTTATGATCAGACAGGGTTTATTCGATCCTAAATGTCATGTTTATTTAATGCATTTAATTATTTTTTTGTGTAGATGACAAAAAGATGTCGTATAATTCTGGTCGGACCGCCATTTTTCACTTTCCCAGTTGAGAATATCTGGTGGATCAGCTCACCTTCATTTATTTTGATATTGTACTTAACCTTATTATTCAATTTCAATTTCAATTATTTAAATTTTTTTTGTTTTCTCGATGTCCAGAGTTCTCTGAATTTTTAGTGTCGAACTATCTGCGCCATTGGGTTCTTTTCTGAACACGTGGTTATTTTTTCTTCTTTTGAAAGATTTTCGTTTGTAAAATGATGCATTTAGAGAACGATGGAAACTAAGAGATTTTTATCAAATCAAAACTGATAAACCCGATTTTCACAGCCAAACCCGTCGGGCTATGGAATTTTGTCGTCGATCTATCAAGTAAAATATTCATTGAAGTTGAGTGCTTGTTGCCAACTTGCAGCAGTGGCGTACAGAACATTTTTTTGACTGAAAAACCACCTGAGAAGATAATTCTCGAACGTTTCTTCAACTGAAAACCCACCTGAGAAGATAATTCTCGAACGTTTCTTCAACTGAAAAACCACCAGAGGAAATAATTTTCCTGGAATCTCAGTATACAAGGATAAACAAGATAAGTTTCAGTGAAGGGGATGGTGATTACCTGTGATAAATACATGACTGAACATCTTGT